>CAOKZL010002446.1:0-198229 GCA_948472985.1 Iguana delicatissima
AGTCCACTAGGGAAGGAGAACTGACGGAGAGGGGCTGGAGCAGTTAAATGGTTTTTTCTGCTGTTGGCACAAGGACGGCTCCTGCATCGGCTGGCGCGAGGATCACAACCCATGTGTAGTGGATTGCTCCTCCTGTCATCCTTGAATGACCATTCACGTAAGTACCAATTCTTCATTCAAAATGAACGTTATGGACATGTGAAGTGAAACAACCAAATCAGATACATAAATAAAAATAATTTAATCTTTTAGAGGCTGCTTGAAAGTTTCTTTCAGACTGCATCCTTGGATGACTTTTTCTTTCAGTCATCTTCACTTTTCTTATAATTTCCATCTTGGTGGTGAAACTTATAGATCTATACTTTTTCAGCATGACAAGGTAGTTGGTAAAGTGGGCTAAACTGTTTTCTCCTTTCTTTCAGTTTTGCTCTATGCACACAGACTCACTTAAGTGATTCTAGAGGCAGCTGTTCACCTTGCCTGTTGTATGTAAGCACACACAGCTCCATCCGGATCACCTAGAGCAGAATCCCATTATTTCCAAGGTCAGGCTTTATTGCGTTGTTTACTGCACACACACTGCTACAACTCAACACTGAACATCTGTCTTTCTCCAGTCCTCCTTCACCATCCTCCCAGTACCAGTGTTGCAAAGAAACTTCCAGCTGGACAAAAAGAGTGAGGAGACTGGGCTGGGCTCCCATAAAAACACTTTGTAAAAAATACCTACTTTGTCAGATGCTTTGTTGTATGTCTCAGTGGTTTAGTAGTATGTTTCAGTGAACAGATACATAGTTGAATACAGTGTTGGTCATTAGTCTGAAATTCAGATGCTTTGATTTCTTACTCCTATACTTAAAATACTTGAACTTAATAGGAGGTGGGCAAATTGAAGTACTGGCTGTCCCCAAAAGTGTTTTTGCAGTCTCTGACGGCTTCCCTAGGCTATACATTTTCTGGCAAAAAAGGGAAGCACATTTTTCAAAGCTAGAAGTCCAGTTTCAGGGTGCTTCTATTTTTTCCCTTACTTTCATTTTTGTAAGTTTATTTGGCTGATCAGAGGCAGAATATTGGCCCCTAGATCTGAATTTAGTTAAGCAATAAAATAGAGGTGTGTAAACTTTGTCCAAGGATGAGTCCTGTAAAGGACGTATTTGCAACTCCCAATGCCCTCTGAACTCTGGAAAGAATAAAGAGGAGAACAAATGGGGTTTGGCTACTCTTGGAGGTTTCTAGGAGCAGCAGTTTTTGATTTAGTGGAGTTGAAGGTTCCCTCTCTTGGTTGTTTCTTATTTACATTTTTGGTTGTGTTTTTTATTTTAAATAGTGTGTTCCATAGTAGGTGTTGTGAGTTAAAGTGTCACCTTTAATCCCATCTGTCACCTGATGTAGCAGGTTAAATATCTTGCAGGTAAAAAAAAAGAGAATATAAGCAGAAGCGTTGGAGAAGTTTTTCTAGGGAAAACATTCCACACGTAGAGCTATAAATACAAACATCTGTTCATGCATGGCTCCAGATCTCAGTATGCACACCACTGTATAATCACAAAGGATTATAGGTGCGTTTTATTGACCCATATGGAAAAAAGGCAGTCCTTAAGGTAACGTGACTCAAGTTGCAAAGGACTGTGTAGATTAAAACTGGCACTTTCAGTTGAGATCATAAATGAAGTAGTATTTATTTTTATTTTTTTTATTTTTTATTTTTTTTGCCTCCACATTTTTTTAAAAATTATTTATTGAAAAAATTAGTATAAAATTTACAAAACAATCTATCAAATACATATTACCCTATACCCCCCAAACCCACAAATTTTACTCGTACAACATTTATACAATTAAATCAATTAATTCATACATTCATTCCTATCAATTCCCATCACCCCAATTCCCCCAGTGCAAATTCTCCGTCATCTCTTCCCTCCCCCTCCTGAAACTCAGGGTATTTTGCTACCTTATCTGTATTTTCCTTCTTTAAACTAAATATATTTCATAAATTTCTTACACCTTTTATTTCATTTGTCAAACTCTACTCCTTATTCCAAAATACTTAAATATTTTAGCTATTTTTGTAATACTAAGACATCATTTTTCCTTTAATACCTCTTTCATTATATAATACATTTGTATAATTTCTATTTTTAATTTATAAATAATGCTGCATTTTCTCCCCAGCACTTTTCCCATATAGGGAGTACTGTTTTCCATTCTTCAAGTACTTTCTTTTTCTGATTATCTTTTAAAGACTCAGTCACAATATCTGCTTCAGCCATATCATACAGTTTAAACAACCAGTCTTCTAATGTTGGTACAGTTTTTTGTTTCCGAACTTGAGCATAACATATTCTTGCTGCTGTTATCATATATAGTGTTTATTCTTTTCTCTGATTTATTTATGCCTAATTCATCTATCATATTGAGTAAATAAATTTGAGGTATCAGATCAAATTTTATTTTTAACATTTCTTGTATTTTACTATGTACTATTTCCCAAATTTTTTTTTGCTCTTTTACATTTCCACCATATATGATAAAAGGTACCACGTTCTTCACATTTCCAACACACGTCTCTTAGATTTTTCTGCATTTTTGCTATTTGCACTGGTGTTATATACCATTTATATAATATTTTATTGTAGTTCTCCCTTAAACTAACCGGTATTATTAATTTCCATGTTGTCTTCCAGGCATTTTCCCATTGTTCCATTGTTATTACACTTCTTATATCTTGTGCCCACTTTATCATTGTTATTTTTACTACTTCTTGTTCATTTTGTCTTGTAAGTAAGATTTTATATATCTGACCTACCCTATGTTTTGTTCCCGATTCTAATATTTTATCAAATTCTTTTTCTTTTATTTCAAATCCTTCTTCCTCTTTATCTTTCTTATATCTCTCCCACAGTTGTCTAATTAGAAGCCAATGTGTATCCCAACCTTCTATCTGTAATTAATTTTTGTTTTAAAATTTATTTCTTCCTCTTGTATTTTTACGATATCTTTATATGTTATCCATGCTCCTCTTCTTGGTTTTTCCTTGTTATAAAATGCCTCATGGACTGAAACCCATAACAATATCTTTAGATATAATTGTCTTTTATATTTCATCCATGTTATCAGGGCTTTTCTCAAAATATTATTTTTAAAATTTTTATCAATTGACGCTTTCCTGTACCAAATATATGCATGCCATCCAACTAAGTCTTCTCCCTCTAGATATAACAGTCTATTGTTCCTTAATGTGAGCCACTCCGTTATCAACTGCAGATTGTTCGCATAATAATATAGTTTTAGATTTGGCAGGTCCGTTCCTCCCCTTTCTTTTATATCTTCTAGAATTTTTGTTTTTATTCTAGGTCTTTTTCTTTCCATATAAATTTCCTTATATCTCTATTCCAATCTTTAAATGGATTCTCATTCCTTATTATTGGCAGATTTTGGAATTATTGAAATCCTTCCTAATAACAATAAATCTAATTTTCCCCATTTTTTGAGATCTGCCCTTATTTCCTTCCAAACTTTATTATAGTTATTTTCATATAAATCTACATTGTTGTAATGCCCAAATACTTCACTTTTTTAACTATTGTGAATCCCGTTATTCTAATCAACTCTTCTTCTTCTTTCCTTATATTTTTTGTAATTATATTTGTTTTTTCTTTATTTATCTTATAGCCCAATGCTCCAAATTTTTTTAATATATCTATTAAAATTCCTATACTGTTTAATGGCTCTTCTAATATAATCGCCAAATCATCAGCATACGCGTTTAGTTTATATTCCTGATTCTTTAATTCCTTGTATTCTCTTTTCTCTTCTAATTTTATTATTCAGTAATTCCAATATTAGTATAAATAACAGCGGTGACAGAGGGCATCTTTGCCTTACTCCTTTTTTTATTTCTATTTCATGTATCTTTTCTCCATTTATAAGTATTTGTGCTTTTTGTTCTGTATAAATTGTTTTTATCCACTCTAAAAAAAATTTCCCTAAATTTAGTGCTTTTATTGTTTCTTCTAAGAACTTCCAGCTCACTCTATCGAATGCGTTTTCTACGTCTAAGAAAAGGAGAGCCGCTTTCTTTTCATTATTTTTATGGTAATATTCTATAATGTTTAATAATGTTCTAATATTCCCCTTTATAGCTCTTCCTGGTAAAAATCTGTTTTGATCGGGATGTATTATATCCTGTAGTACTTTTTTTTAATCTTTCTGCTAATATAGTAGTAAATATTTTGTAATCCACATTCAAAAGTGCAATGGGTATATAATTTCCTATTTCTAGAGAATCTTTTCCTTCTTTTGGAATCACTGTAATATTAGCTTGTCCCCATGAAGGTGGTCATATCTCCTTATTTATACCATTCATTATCTTGTATAGTGGATCTATCAATTGTTCACTAAATACCTTATAATATAACGAGGAGAAACTGTCTGGCCCCAGTGTTTTTCCTGACTTTTGCTTCCTAATTGATTGTAAAATTTCTTCTTTAGTTATTTCTCTATTTAATTCTTCTCTTTGAGTTTCTGTAATTATTAAATTCCCTTCTTCCTTTAAATATTGCTCTATCTTCTCATTTTCCCATTGGTTAAAATCTTGTTCTGCAAATAAGTTAGCATAATATCTTTCAAAAGCCCTTTTTATATCGTCTTGTTTTATTAAAAGCTTCTCCTTTTCTTTTATTTGTGTTACTATTCTTTTCCCTTTCTCTTTCCTAAGTCTATATGCTAACCATTTATTTGTTTTGTTCGCATAGAATAAATTTCTTTGTTTTACCATTTTTAAATTCTTTTCTGTTTCTTGAGTGTCCTGTAATGAGATTTGTTTTTGTAACATTTTAATCTCCTCAGCAGTCTTATTATCCTGCGGGGAAATTTTCAGTTGATTCTCTAGCTGTTTTATTTCTTTTATTATTTTTTGGTCTTTCATCCTTTTCTCTTTTTTCATTTTTACCTCTTGCTGTATTAAAAAACCCCCTCATAACTGCCTTTCCGGCTTCCCATACCATCCCTATGTGCACACCTTTATTTAAATTTTCCATAAAATACCATGTCAGAATCTCCTTACCTTTTTCTACTATTATTTCCTCTTTCAGTAAATTCTCATTTAACCTCCAACTAAATTCTTTCTTCCTGTTCTCCAGTGTTATTATCATAGGACTGTGATCCGATATATTTCTTGGCAGTATTTCCATTTTTTTAAAATATTTGCTTATTGTTTTAGAATTCCATATCATATCTATCCTTCACCATGATTTGTAAATTTCTGAGAAATATGTATATTCTTTTTGTAATCCATATAGACTTCGCCATGTATCCACCAACATTAGATCTTCTTTCATATCAAATACAATTTTTGGTAGTTTCCCTTTATTTTTTGCTTGCTTTTTTATTTTTGATCTATCTAATTCTGGTTGTACAACCCCATTCCAATCCCCCATAATTATTATCTCTTTACATTCCGTATTTCTAATTTTTTTCCATAATTTCCCATAAAATTTTTCTTTATTTTCCAGTGGGTCACATATCCCTGTCACTAATACCTTTGTATCTAATATACTCACTTCTACACCTATATATATCTTCTTTGAAATAGTATTTAATGAAAGATGATACACGGGACAATCTAGTCATTAGGCTTTGTTTCAGATACGGTTCTTGGCATCATATTTACACTAGGTGAAATATTTTGACAGACAAGTATGTGGAAAGCAGTGCCATAGCAGCATCCTGCAGTAATCTAAATTGAAAGTAATCAGGACATAACTGACTTCTTAGCGAAAAAACAAAAACAAAAAAACAGCCTATATGACATGCAAGACCTTGTCAGTAGGACTGCTGCCGTCAGCATAACCTTTTGCTCACAGGAACATGTAATCTCAGCACCATGGAAAGTAGTGCCACTGGTTGGTATGTAAATTTACCCATTGCATGCTAAGTTGAATTTAAGTCAGTGTGGCTTAACTCTAAGTAAATGTTTAGAGGATTGAATTAATAAGTATAGTACGCTGTGGTTCTGAGTCTAAGGTTCAGCAGTTGTATGTTCACAATGGGAGCCCATTCTGTTTCCTCTGCCACAGTAAACTTCTTCAGTGCAGTTTAATAGCTGATGGAGATTCAGCTGTGTAGTGTAGCTTAATAGCTGGTGGAAATTAAGCTACAGAGTAAACATGAAAAGAAAGTCTCTTTTTGTTTGTTTGCGATCTGTCTGATGATGATGATTTCTTACTAACCTCTCCCTGACAGTTGAGGCAGGAAACAACATCAAATAACACTTAACAGCAGCTCAAATGAATTAGTATTAAAGTTTGAGCATTACTTACTATATTTTAGCCAGAGAAAAACTGCAAGAGGCCAAATATTTTTTAATAAATATTTTTTATTAGATTTAGTTTAAAAAAAAGTGTTACATTCCAGAATTACATATTTCCATATTTTCCCCAATACAATACCTTCCTAATACATACAAATAATATCTGTCGATTTTTCTTAGCAATGCTCTAATACATAATACATAGTACATATTTATCTCTCCATTGAAATTAATTCAAATTACTCGACTGGAATGGAATGCCCACCCCCCCACCAAGAAAAAAAAAACCTTTCCCCCCGGGCCAAAAACAGTTTGTTACATTGATTGGGAAAATGAGAAAAAGAGAAATTTCCCCCCCAACATAATTGATTCCCACCTCCGATCGTATCCTTAACATAAACCTTGGTTGTATTCTTCGTTTCTTTTATTAAAAGAAGAAAAACCTTAGCCATATAGTTCGTAAATATCTCTCTCCACATAGATATACAGAGAGCCCTTTCATACTAATACAAATACAAAGTTGCAAATATATCGGCAACGAGAGTACCCAATACACAATAACAACTTCCTTTATAAATTATCTTTAACATACTTAAATAGGGGGTGCCAGACTTCATAGAATTGCTTTGTAGTTTTATATTGAAGCATAAAGGTAAGTTTATCCAGTTCTGCTATCTCCAGAAGTTTATCCCAGCATTCCTCCTCATGAGGGATAGTTTTCTTTCGCCAATATCTAGCCAAAACTATTTTGGCTGATATAATCATATGCCACATTAGTCATTGGATGTGCTTTTTTGAGGTACATAAGTTTACCATTCCCAGTAAAAAAATTTCTGGAGTTAACTCTATGTTAATACTCAGAACTCTTTGGATTTTAGTTCAAATTTTAGACCAGAATTTTTTAACCTTGTCACACCCCTGCCACTGATGAAAAAACATTCCCTTTTCTTTATCACACTTCCAACAAAAGTCCTTGTTATTCTTTGAGATTTTGGCTATCCTAACTGGAGGGAGATACCATCGAAACCTTAACTTGATAACATTCTCTTGAAGGTAATAAGACCTAGTGAATCTACACACGTTCTTCCATGCCTCGACCCAGTTATCTAAATCTATAGTATGTCCAATATCTTTAGCCCACCTAATCATATAATCCTTAATCACCTCATTTTCTAGGTCAAGTTGAAGTAAATATTGGTAAAATTTTGACAATAGACCACATTCCCCACTTCTCACAATCAATTCAATTCAAGAAGGTTTAATTACAAAGCCCCCTTCTTTAAGGTCTTTTTTAAATCTTTCCTTTAACTGTAAATAAGGGAACCATTGTATGATGATTCCTTCCTGTTCCAGTTGTGGGCAGTCCTTCAGACAAATCTGGTCATTTTGTTTGAAAATTAGGTCCTTATAATTGGTCCATTTTATATCTCTCCTTAAAGTTTGGATAGAAAAGCTTGTAGTGGTGATACCACCATTGGGATTCCCAAGCCTAGGTGGCTTCTAATTTTAATCCAAAAATCAAATAAAGATCTACAGATGACATGATTCCTAAATAGTTTGGGTGATTCTTTTTTTTGATACTGTAAATAATAATGCCACCCTAGCGGTAGATCATGACCTTCTAGACTCAATAATCTAGGGTTATCCAACAAGATCCAGGGTTTGGTCCATGTCAGACAGCTAGCTTCCTAATATAATCTAATATTAGGCAAAGCCAGTCCTCCATTCTCTCTTTTGTCTGTCATAGGTTTTGTTTTAATTCTTGACAACTTCTTTTGCCATAGAAATTGAGATATACCTTTCTCACATTCCTTAAACCACTTAGGTGGAATATTGATTGGTATCATTTGGAATAAGAACAAGAGCCTTGGTAGCACACCCATTTTAATTAAAGATATCCTATCCATTAAAGACAAGTCTAGTTTTCCCCAATTTTCAAATTTCTTCTGAATTGCTTTCCATGTCAATTTGTAGTTATTTTGAAATAGTTGACTATTATTGATGGTAATCCAAATCCCCAAATATTTCACTTTGGTGGAGGCCAAATATTAATTCCACATTAAAGGCACTACCTAAAACTACTGAGTGTTTTTTTGTTTTTGTTTTTTGTGGAAAATAACTTCAGGTATTTTCAAAATATATGTCTGGGTTGTATGTGAAAATTACCATAGTGCACAAACAGGGTAGAACCCAGTTATGCCGTTCCTTCTGTAAGCAGAACTGAGAAGAAGTTATTTACCCTCCCACCTTCAAAATCTGCTTTGAAAGGACTATCTAGTGAAGACTGGGGAAAGTGACAGGCTATGGAGGGGAAAGAAAGTTCAGTCATGTGTACAGAGATCTACCAAAAAAAATTATGTTTTTGTCCAGTGTAGCATAGTGTTTATCGGAAGCAAATTTAATTTTCTTTAAATTGTGGAGAAGTATATGTTAATATGTGTTTATTTACCAGTTCAGAATGAGTTTGAAATTTCTTTGCAGTAATTACCTTTTTTTCTTTTAAATATGTTTGTTTATTAAGTTAAACCATCATTACAAATCAGCACAGTAATTATCTTACAGTGGCATTGTCAGTATAGAAATGGGAGCTGTCCAAAAGGAAAACATTTCTAACAATTAACAGAAACAGCAACTCTGGCTTACATTTGTGTGTTAAATTTAATGTGAAAAAAACCCCAAACACATTTCTTTAAAAAAGAAGGTGAAGCAATGAACAGCCTCAAGGACAAATTCCATTTCCTTTAATTAAAAAGAAAAATGTGGTGCTGCCAGAAACCTAGATTAGTTCAACCTTTAAACCGTAGTAACAGCTGTTTTTCCTATTCAGGCCTCCTCTACCCTTCCCAAACTTTGAGTCACTTTGTATTTTTTCAAATACATTTCAGATCTAGTTGCACTGGATTTATGCTCTAGTTATCTGATAAACAGGTTCCTAATACAGCTCCAACACCCATTCTCAGTAGATACCTTTATCTTGCTGTCATATTTTTCATTGCTGAAAGTGGAATATAGATTCTTGAGAACCAAGTCTTACATCTGTTGAATTCTCATGTAAAATAACTCTTGTTGAATCTAGTGGGCTTGGTTCCAGGCCACACACACACACGGTGGATACCAAAATTGGTGAATGCTCATCCCATTATTTACAGTGGTGTAGTAAAACGGCATCCCTTATATAAAATGGCAAAATGAAAGTTTGTTTCTAGGATTTTTTTAAATTTTCTTTTCAAGCTGTGGTTGGTTGAATCTGTGGATATAGAATCCGTAGATATGGAGGGCCAACTGAATGTATTGCATTTGCGACTTTTACAAGAGGTACATAAACCATACATGTATTTGAGATGTGAGAAATGATTTCTGTTACAGAAACTTTAAATCGACAATGTGAATTGTTACACACTCTTGTCACCAACCTTGTCAAATACATGTTCTGTTAGACCAGGCTTCTCCAACCTGATGCCATCCTACTTTATGGGATTACAATTCCCATAAGTTCAGTGAGGAGCATCCATGCTGGCTGGAGATAATTGAAGTTGTAGACCAAGGCTGTTTAAGGGCACCAAGCTGGGAAGAGCTCTCTTGACAGGTTTGAGGCACAGTCTTTCCAGCTGCAGGAACGAAGAAATTAGATATAATTCAGTTAACAGTGTTGTGGTAAGTGAAAAGAAAATTAAACAACCTGCCTTTAGGAAAAGCTGCCTCAGTACAGCTAACTGTGATGTAATTGGTTTTGAATCCAGGGCCAAAACGTTTTTACAGCATCCAGTCTGTAGAATGTTGCATGTTTAGTAATTCAATCTAACAGAGGACCTACCCTGCCATCAGTAGCAGTACTGTCTTTAGATCTTGTACGTCAGATTTCCAGTACTACAACTGTTTTAAACAGCCTATTTTATCATTTTGGGAGAAAATGTTTCACAAGAGGTTTTTGTATTACCTATCACCTGCTGGAAGTGTTGTGTGTTTCCTCATCAAGACTAAGTATGCATTGTTTACTTTAAAAATAAATTCTACCAAACCTTTATATTAATACCCCTGATGCAGTGCCTCTGGAAGCCTATAGGGTGGGCTTAAAGTCTCCCATCTAACAACCGCTGGGATATAAATTCAGGAACAGTTACAACCAAGTGACATTTGGAAGAAAACTAAATCACCATGGTGTTTACCTCATTCTCATCATAATCTGTATCCCATTCTCTTCATAATATTGGGACGCAAGGGAGCTTGCGTGTGTGTGCACACGCGCAGGCCTTCAGTACCTGTCGACTTACAGTGTCCCATGAATTTTGTAGGATTTTTTTTTATTCCTTCCTTTGAAATATAACCTACAACAGCTGGTATTGATTGGTGATTTCCCACTTAGTACACAAGAGCTGATCCTGCTTAGCTTTCAAGGTAGATGGGATCTGGGCCTTTAGTATATTACAGAAATTAAATACAATTAAAAACGGTTACAAAACAGAAGTAAAACATACACAATTAGACAATACTTAGAATTAAAACCCTTTAGCACAGATTTATTAAATGTCAAAAGATAAAAATCAGCAGTCACACTATTAAAAGCCCTTGCTGTCATTTCTTAGAAAGCCTGTTGGAATAGAAAGATTTTGTTTGCTGACGAAATAACAAGCAGGGAGGTATCCTAGCCTCCTTAGGGTGGGAGTTCCTCTTAGCAGCCACTGAGAAGGCCTTCTACTATGTTCCCACTAAACTGAATCTGAAAAAGTTGTGAGACTGAGAGAAGGGATCAAAAGATCTTAGAATCCAAGCAGACTCATATAGAAAGATATGATGCTTCTGATAGTCTGGACCTGAGACACATAGGGCTTTACTGAGATAACTAGCAATTTGAATTGTGCCAGCAAGTGGATGAACAGCAAGTGGATGAACAGCAAGTGGAGCTGTTGCGACATGGGTTGCATGCTCCATGTAGCCAGCCCGATTTAACAATCTAGTTGCAGCTCTTTGGGCAACTGGTGTTTCTGAGTACTTTTTGAAGGATAACTCCACATAGAACACGTTACAGTAATCCAAACAGGATGTAACTAAGGCATGTACAGTTGTGGTCAGATCAGACATTTCTTGGAACAAGTGAAGTTGGCACACTAGTTTTAATTGTGCTTATTCACTCTTGGCCCTTTGAGTAAAGAGCTGAGTCCAGGAGTACACCCAGACTACAAGACTGCATCCACAGTGGTATGTAGCCCACCCAGCACTGGCTGAATCCCTATTCCCTGATCTGCCTTTTGAGTAGAAGTACCTCTTTTGTCTGTATTAAGCTTGTTTGCCTTTATTCAGTCTGTTACTGCTGCTAGACATCATTTTAGCACAGAAGCAGCTTCACTGGAATTAGTGGAAGGGAATAATAGAGCTGCATGTCATCAGCATATTGGTAACATCTGACCCCAGAACTCTTGATGACCTCTCCTAATGGTTTCATGTATATGTTAAATAGCATGGAAAGCAACACAGAAGAAAGTAGGAATCCCTCTGCATTACTTTCTCGGCTCCCTCCTCAAGGAAAGAATAAAGCCTTTGTAAAACAGTGCTGCCAAGTCCCACTCCTGCAAAGTAGGCTAGAAGATTACCATGGTTGATGGTTTTGAAAGCTATCAAGAAGTCCAGGAAAGCCAACAGGGACACACTCCTTCCCAGTCCCCAGTGTAGATGGCCCTCAAATCCATCTCTGCCCCATTGCCAGGCCTGAAGCTAGACTGAGATGTCTGTAGATAATATCTCTCATCTGAGTATGCCTGGAGCTAGGTGGCTACAACACATTCAAGTAACTTGCTCAAAAATGTAATGGGATACAGGGAAGTTTTTTTCCCATGTGAGGTTTTACAACAAGTTTGCTGTAAGAAGGCAGTAATCGCTGCCTTTACATGCTTAGTCTGTTCAATAAGTGAGGATATTTAAGCATCTGGAACCCAGTGAGTGTAAACCTCCGCAGGCAGTGATCTGGTCATGGCAATAGAACTGTAGAAAGTTCCTCAGTTCGCAGATCATGGTCCTCCCATCCAGCACAGAAAACAAGGCTTTTTTAGCAGAGACCTTACAACAGCCTCCTTAAGGCATGCCCAGCAGCATGAGTGGGGCCATGTACCCTTTGGGACAGTGTCATGGTGGCCATGAAGTCCCGGACTATTCCTGCCTTGGTAGTGTCAGTGTAAATGATGAAATTCCTCATCATTACTAGGGGGTCTGTAACACCACCACAAAACTACTCCAGCTAGCTCAGGAAGGGAGACTTTTAAGCGACAACTGGAAGAAATCCTACAGCGAAGGAAGAGATGGCATATGAAGGCCCATATCTCTCTATATGTTCCTTCCTATGTCTTGAGATCTTTTGGGACAGCTGTTCTTTCTGTTTTACCACCCTCAAAGGTAGATTTTGTGAGAACATGGGAAAGGGCCTTCTCAGTGGCTGCTCTCTGGCTGTCTGCTTCAATGCTATCCTGGAGGCAAGTGAAGATCTTTTTGTTTCTGTAGACCTTGGGGGATTGACTACTCAGGGGAAGGAGCCTCTCATCTGCTGTGTTATTTATTTTTCTTTTCCTTCTTTTTAATCGTTATGTTTTTAATTTTATTGAAAGTTTATTTTTAAATTTTGTGTGATGTATTTTTTTTTTAGCTGTATCTGTTTGAACTTGTATAATAAGCCAGCTTGAGTTCTGGATTGGGATGATGATGATAATAGCATAAGCAGCAAGCTGCAGACTCCTTCTGCTTCATTTGCACGTGGTGTTCAGGCCCTCTTGGTACTGTGAAGGGAGCCTTATGTCAGCTGCTGACTACATAGCCATATCTGGATTATCTAGCCAGCCACATGCTTACATTCTATTGCCGTAGTAGCTCCTTTTCTTCTGCAGCATTTTCCAGTGAGGGTGCCTGCTCCCCTCCGCCCCATGGTAGCTGCTTAACAGTAGCAATCTTTTCTTTCTCAGCTCACCATCTTTCTAACTACTGCTGCCTGTAGCATACCATACTGCTGCATGAATTGAGATTGCAGAGCAGAGGGAAATAAGAAAACTAGGACTCTGTTTCATCTCGTCATCTGAGAAACTGGCTGCATTTAGTCCCTTCCCCCCTTCAGTGGCATCCATTCCATCTGGTTACCTGAACTGTTTGTATCTCAGCTGGTCATTGTATAAATTGTATCTGGTGTTTGACTTAGCTTTCTCTGCTTCTCTCTCTATCCCTTCTTCCTGCACAAGAGAAGCACTGAAAAAAAATAGAACAAGATGCAGAACTTTAGAGTTTGCATTGCCTACATAAATTCACACTTTTAAAATTCTACTACTCGGATTATTTTATTTGAGTGATGATGAGCTATTGCTTCTTATAGTCTTTATTTTGTTTCAGCTTTTGTAACAATAATGCATTGTGGCTAGAGTTTCAAGTTAGGGCATTCGGATTCAAACAGTTCTTCATTTTCTTTACCGCTTAAATGTTGGGACATTTTATTTCTCAAGTAGTTCTCGGTAGTGAATGTATAAAATACTTTTCGATGCTTTTCACCTCAGATGCTGGGTATGCCATCATAATTGTCTTTGCTCAGGCTCTTCTGTGATATCAAGGATATTATCTGTGGAGACAAACGTAACAGCAGGAATGTGTTGGTGCCACAAGGTACCACAGAAGCAGTATAAATGAACCATGAAATGGTACAAATTGCTTTTTAAAAATTAAAGATATATTAACTCAAACCATCCTAAAAATAAATCTGTAAAACAAATCTAATATAGAAAATGCCCTTAAAAGCTAATAGGCTCCATCTTTCAGAAGTCATGGGGGAAGGCCAAGAAGTACAAGCAAATTCACCTGAAACCTCCACTCTAGATATCTTCGTTATGTGAAGGAAGCTTAAGATTACTAATAGAGTAATAGCTACAACAAACTTCAAAGGCATGAAGAACTTGGAGAAGTTCATTTTATATAACTGTGGCAAATAACCCATGGTAGAAAATCTGATACATCAGCTTAGTTAGGGTAGGCCTAAAATACCTGCAGTATGGCATAATTTTATTTTTATATACAAAGAAGGATTATGTGCAGTTATATTTATCAAAACCTTTGCTCAGATTATGTAAATTAAACATAAATGATTACAAAAAACTATGTAGAAAATTTCCAGACTTCAAGTAATTTTTATATTATTGCCTTAACGGGAAAAGATTTTGAATGCATTTCTTTCTGTCATGCTGACCTAACTGTGCTGTAACTGTCTTTTGCTTGTTTTCTGGTTTTCCTTTCTTTTGTTGGTAGTTTTGAATTATATAAAACATATTAGGAGGAGAAAAGGGAGTTCATTTTGGACTTGTAGGGCCCAAACTTTCAAGAAAACTTTGGCACTGACACACATTGCGTACGCTAGGGGTATAAGTCAATGGAAACAAGACTGTTATCCTTCATAGTTTTTCCCCATACCCATATGTGGGTACTCTTGTTTAGAGCACAATTTATGACTATAAATTCGGAGTTATACAATTAGAGATGTTATCATAACCTTTAGGAATGGAGGAATGGAATACAAAAACCATTTTTAGCAGCTAAGAGATGCGTTTTGTTGTTACATGACTTCAAGTTTTCAGTTTATGGCAGCTTTTAAAGTAAATCTATCATGGGGTTTTCTTGGCAAGATTTGTTCAGAAGAGGGCCTTCTTCTCAGGTTGAGAGAGTATGACCCTGCCCTAGGTCAATTGTCCTCCTTGACACACATATGTTTCTGGAGTAGCTCTCCTGTAAAACAGCACAAAACAGCACGTCTCTTCATTTATAGAGAGAGTTCCTTTTTTTTTTTTTTGAGTGACAAGGTGGGACTCTGAGAATTAACTTTTATAAGACTAGCCTGTCAGAATTACTTGGTGTGCTATTTGTTAGGTTAAAAAAAATTAAACAAACAGATAATAAGGTCAGTTTGGAAAGGGAATGGTCTTGTAATTTTCTTTTTTCCCCCTTATAGGTGTATATCAACCTTCATAAAGAACTGAACAATGGAACCAGATATCATCCGAATGTACTCTTCGTCCCCTCCACCGTTAGACAATGGAGCCGATGAGGAGGAAGAGGAGGAGTTTAGTGATTTTGGAGATTTTTCTGCTGCTGGAAGTACCAGTGTAGGCTTTGATTTCACATCAGATTACTCTAGTTCGAAGGAAGAACATAAAACTTCTTATAATTCTGATTACTCAGGCAAAGTAGATAGCATTATAGCCTTTACTACTGTTCACTACACTAATGATAAAGAAGACATTACAGAGCTTCCTGATTCTGTTAAAGGACTTCCCTACAGTAGTAAAGAGAAATATGAGTGTAGAGATTTGGATACATCATTTGATATTATTCCAGCAGAAGTAAAGAAAACTGGGAAGCCAGAGCCACCATTCCCTGAAATTATTAGAACTGATATGAAAGCACCAAGTCAGGTCCAACAAGTAGATAGCTGTAACGGTGAGAGACGACCATGCTCAGAAGTTCTAACGAATGGATTTGCGACACCGGACACAGCAAATTCTCAGGGAGTAGAAGATCTGGACAGTTTCAGTGACTCAAAGGGATTAAGAACAATTAGCACTCATAGTACTGAATTAAGTTTAGATTCTATAGCCAGCACAGCAGAGGATTTTACAGATTTTGCCACATTCTCAAATAAGCAAATGACCCAGATAGAAGAAACAGGAAATAAAATATGCAAAATTGCTAATGAAAGAGAAGTACTAAGTGTACAGGAAAACAATATTATTAATAGAGTTGGAGAGAGGAAGTCTATGAAGGAAACTACTTCAGATGAAAGCTGTGAATATGAAGAGGAAACTTTCACTGAAGGTGAACAGAGCTGCATTTCAAAAATCAATTTAGTAGTCACTGATGGCTGGAAAGCTGAGGAGGACTGTATAGCATTGGAACATAAAATTGCCTCTTCCTTACAAACAGATGTGAATTCAGTAAGCATAATGGCAGCTTCTGAAGGAAGAGGAGAGGATAACACTGGGAATAACGAAGAGCGTGATATTTTGTGGACCAGTGATACTGCAAGTACATTAACATTTAATGTAAGTAGAGTTCAAATTCTTAGCAGTCTTCCTACAGAAGAGACAGTCTGTGTTCCTGAAATACTTAAGAATGTTGAAGGTGGCAAAGGACGTACATCATGCAGTGGCTTAAGTGAAGATGATTTTGGCGATTTTGGTGCAGTCAGTAATGGATCGCACATTTTTGTTGATAATGCTCAAGCTTCTGCACACCAAGAACATTTTCAAATCCCAAATGAAAACATCAGCAAACCAAGTAGTGAATGTGGTGACAGAGAGAATGCTCATCAGCCGTCAACAAAGGCAGCACCTTCTCCACCAAATGAGATTTCAAGCACTGTGTTAGAAGATTTTCCAACAGCTGATGCTGGTTCTAGTATGAAAATACAATCTCCTTCTGAATTGGAAAATGGAGATGACAGTGAGTTTGGGGACTTTGGTTCAGTAACAAAAAAGTTTCCAGACTCTGATGACTTTTCAGACTTCAGTTCTGCTGGCTGTGACCAAGGTACAGAGTGGAATGCTTTTGAGGCTGATCAGAAAGAGAGCTGCTTATGGGCTGTGTTTGAAGATGAACAGGGGGTAGAATCTCATAGTGGAAAAGATGGGTGGCCTTCACATAGGACAGGCTCAACATCTGATGCTGAACATTCAATGAGTCAAATGACCGACAGTGTTTCTACAACATCCTTGCATGGAAGTAGCAGTGAGCAATTGCAGGAATTGCCAACTTCAGCTCGGGTAATTACCATAGTTTGACGATGATGATGATAAGTTTTTCACAATTGGCTTTATCAGGAGAAATTTAATACTTCAACGTATTTAGGTTGTTGCTTATGTGGCCCACTGTGCATGTTTACTTCGAAGCTCCTCCTATGATCCGTGTTCTCCTTGTACGTAGACCTTCTATATGTACATGTGTCAGATGTCCACAAATTGTGTACAGGTTAGTAGCAAAAAAAAAAAAAAAAGTTTTGTTTTAGCTAACGCTATTACATTTGGCCCTCCACATTTGCCAAAGTTAGAGGTGCAGGGCTCCCACAAAAATGGAAAAATAGCAAATATCACAATGTGTGTGTGTGTCTGGGGGGGGGCAAGGCATGGTGGGGAGAATGGGCACTCAGAGTCCAAGGTCAGGGAAAGGAGAGGGAAAGTGGGTGGATCAGTGTGGTGACCGAGTACTTCCACTCTCTCACTGATCTCCTTCCTTGGGTGTGTCGGAGGGTATCGAGAGGATTTCTGGTCCTGGGAAATCAGGCTGTGAGTTGTCTTCAGCTGACCAGGCAGTAGTTGGTGGAGGAAGAGGACCAGATGTGGATTTTTAAGGGTCTGTGGGGGCTGATAGGAGCCATGGAGAGGGAGCGTTCTGGAAAAGAAACACTTGAGGTGAAGAGGGAAAGGTGTTGGAGAAACTTGCAGATAATCAAGTCTGTGAAAGTCAAACCCACAGATGCAGAGGGATGACTATGTAGTAAAAGTGCCACTGACTACATGCAGAGAACCTCCCCCCCCCACAGTATGTGATAGCCTTTCTCAAGTGTAGTGTAGTGTAGTCTCTCACAGAATTCAGGAAAAAGGCTGATAGCACATTGTTCCTTATGAGCCAGAGGATGAGTCAGCAGTGTGATGCGGCAGCCAAGAAAGCCAATGCAATTCTCGGCTGCATCAATAGGAGTATGGTGTCTAGATCGAGGGACGTACTGGTACTACTCTACTCTGCTTTGGTTAGACCTCATCTTGAATACTGTGTCCAGTTCTGGGCACCCCAATTCAAGAAGGACATGGTCAAGCTGGAGCAAGTCCAGAGAAGGGTGACCAAAATGGTGAGAGGCCTGGAAGACATGCCCTATGAGGATAGACTTAGAGAGCTGGGGATGTTTAGTCTGCAGAAGAGAAGGTTAAGAGGGGACATGATAGCCATGTTTAAATATTTGAAGGGATGCCATGTAGAGGAAGGAGAGGGCTTGTTTTCTGCTTCTCCAGAGACCAGGACAAGGAGCAATGGATTCAAGCTGCAGGAAAGGAGATTCTACCTGAACCTCAGGAAGAACTTCCTGACAGTCAGGGCTGTCCGGTAGTGAAATATGCTGCCTCTGAGTGTGGTGGAGTCTCCTTCCTTGGAGGTTTTTAAGCAGAGGCTAGATGGCCATCTGTTGGGAATGCTTTGAGGGTGTTCCTGCATAGCAGGGGGTTGGACTGGATGGCCCGTGTAGTCTCTTCCAACTCTACATTTCTATGACTCTGTGATTCTGTAGGATGGAATTCTGTTGAGTCTGTTATGCTTCTGTTTTTACATGAGAGTATATCATGCTAATGGTTCCAATTTCTCTGTGCTCATACATTGGAGGAAGAGATGGTTGCATCTCCAAGTGGACTGAGTCACCTGTTTGCAAACACCTAGTTGCCAGGGTTGTCCTTGGAACTGAAGCACTCTGCGATATGGTGGCTTAGACAATTGCATATATCATGGCACAGTCCTCCTGAGTACTGTGCGTTCTCTCCCCATTGCTGCTGGTGAATCTTTTGTCTTTTTCTCACCCACAGCCATTTTCATTTTGCTGCTGTTTTCACATCTAGTGGTGGTGTAACTAAGTGAAGCTAAAAAGGTTCTGGCTTCAGTGCCCTGCAGAGCTGATTCTGAAAAACATTCACAGCTCAGCAACTGTTTTTCCCCAAAATCAGGGTTAAAAAGAATAGAAGACCATTTTTTTCTTCACTTGTAGAGAAATCCACTCCTTTTTTTTTCCTCCCCTGCAGTAGCTCCCATTCACAACTCAGTCTGTTGTTACTAATCAGCCTCCAAAGGACAAAGCCAAGGAAATAGAGTTTTTCCTCTATTCAGATTTGGAAGGTGGGATGTTGTTGGGGTGAAATTAGTTGCACAATGGCTCAGAAACAGAAAAAGTCTGAAGGGAACGAAAAGGATCTTATTAACTGCAATTTACAGTTTCTCTACAAGGAATATGTTTTCAGGATGAAATGTGAAGTTGTTGGTGAGTTACAGAAAGATACAGGAGGCTTCAGAAAAGAAGCAAGAGACTGCGTGGGGAGAGCAGCTTTCCACATGGCAAGGGAAAGAAATAAGTTGAGCACCACTAGGGAGAAATAAAGAATGATGTGACATTTGCCTTCCTTCTTGTCAACTCACCAGTCAAATCTGCAGTATTTCTAGAGGACAAAGGAAGGGGAAGGGGGGCCTTTTCAATGTTTTTCAGAGCTAGAAGTACAGACTACCACACAATCTACTCTTCTGGGAGCCTAATTTAGCTGCTGTAATGCAGCACACACACCCTAGTGTGTTGTGCAAGGCTTTCATCTACCTGGTATGTATGTGTTTATTGAAAGCTGACATAGTTGGAGCTGGGTGGGATGTTTATTTTCTTGTCTGATTGAATCCCCTCTTGTCTCATCAAATGCCTTTCTGATATAGAGACTGACCCATTAAATGCAGGTCTAGTGAATCCCATAACATCAAGAGGGACTTCAAAACAGGGTAGAATCCATGAAGGGCAGCACTAGAGGTAGATCTGGAAAAGGCCTAGTATGTGCATGAAGTGCAGTCAGTTGAATTATGGCTAATGCGTTGTGTGGCTTTACTGTGAGATGCATGTATCTAGCATTATCCTGTGAGTGTAACCCATCTGTACTCCTTTAGATATAAGTATTCTTGGGACAACTTAAGTTGCTGATGAGAATAAATTTAGCTTCTCTTATAACAGCTGTGACAAATCTTTGTGGCCTTCATGTTTTATCGTGGATACTTAGAAGTTTGAGATGAAAATCTAATACTGGATTGACTTTCAGTGTTCTGTTGAAATGTGCTTCCTCACAATGCTTACTTATTCTGGAACCTGACCGTCTTCCACTTCACTTGATGGAAAGGAATATGGTTTAATTTGCAATGGATAAGAATACTGCCTTCACTGAAAACTTACCAATATCTAAAGGCCTGGCAGATAACAGTTAAAATGTAATGATGTTTTTATATGAGAGCCATTGAAGACAGGAGTGATGTGCTATAGAAATTACATGTATTCCACTGCATCTAAAGGAGAATTTGGATTAATGTAAATTTCACAGTAAAGGCAAGAGGCCTCATACTCTCTCACAAAAACAGTGGATTCAATTCAATGAACATGCTGAAAAGACAAAAATACATTGAGGTTATTTTGTGAACTCTTACACAAGCCTTCTTAAAGAGCTATAGTCTGTTAGGCCATTATAAGGATTTTGTAAAGAACTTGTGCAATGTCTTGCAACAAAGTTGGTAGAAACAGAAGAATGTCTTTGGACTTGAGACTATTTCTCACATATCACTCTTCAGTTGGTCAGGAAGAGCCCATCTGTAATCAAGTGAGGGTATCAGGAATTTCATTGTCGATGTTTTCCATAGGCAATATTGTACTTAAGGTAAAAAAAGCATTTCAGAAGGAAAAGCTGCTTACGCACACATTTTATTCATGGTAGTTACTTCATCACTAAGTTCAGTATCCATAGTCACCCACTTGAGTATGTCTGTTGCTTATATACAGGATCAGTAAAAGCCAGTTTTAAAAATTTGGTGATAGTTTAGAAAATTTCATCCAGCTGAATAGGACCTTAAACATTGGCAGGAAACTAGCATTCATGTCTACCAAATCTGTGAGTTGACATTTTGGCCAACATCATCAGAATCCCTCCCCTCTCTCTCTCTCTCTCTCTCTCTCTCTGTGTATGTAATATATATATATATGTTTGTGTGTGTGTGTATACACAAACATACACTACATATAGTAACAGGAATTTTGTGAACTATTACTGTGTAATAGTAATATAATGCAACTGTTTTATAAACTGAATATATATATGATAGTTTACAAAATTGATGGTAATTTTTTTTTTAGTATATTGTGCAATTTTAATTAAACTTCAATTTGAGTAAAATGCTGCTAAAAGGCTCTGAGGTTGATAGTGTTAAAATACGGTAAGCCTTCTGCTTGGTGATTCTGAAGTAGAAATGAAAGGATGGTAGACAGAGGTATAAAACATTTTATATGTAATTATATTATTCTTATCTATATTACAGTGTCCCTGAAAAAACACACACAAAGAAGTTCATATTGGAGAGAAAAACTAACAGCACGTGCTAATAGCAGCAGCCACAGAAAATTGTTACCCATCAAAAAAGGTTCTGAAGGTGGTGTGTCTTGCAGCCCTTTCAAAACACTATTGAAGAAAATATGATACCCAGATGGGGCAAACGTTACAGTGTCTGTGCCTGATAGTGTACTGGTGTTCTCATCTACAGTTCACATGTTGTATGCAATCATTGATAATCTTTGCTTGCCATTCCCATGCCCTAGGACCATCAGCATCACCTTTTCCTCCATGTGGTAAAAGAAACAATTTAAATCTGAAGCAAATGCAGTTACTTCTTAGAAGCATGTGTTCTGTTATCTCACTCCTTTTGTTCCCTTCCAATATTGGTTACATTTTGCCTCATTAGCAAAGTCCTCTAGCTTCATTTCCTGGCCACATTTGTCAGCCATGTTATTGGGCTGATGTACACATATGCAGCCCTCCATTGGGAAGCAGCATCACTTTGTTTCTTCCCACTGTAACCTTCTTCCCTGTTGCAGTTAGGCTATTGTCCTTGCTGTGTGTGCATGCACACAGTCTCTTCTCAGCAGAGTTTATGTCAGATTAGGACTGAAACTAGAATATCTGTATGCTTCTAGTGGGTAAGTCCCACTAAGATCAGTGTGGCTTTCTTCTGCACAGAATGGTATTGCATTTTACTGTATATAGCTTTAAAATGCCAGGAATTATTGGAAAATAAGCATTTAAAAGTAATAGAAAATAAAGAAGTTTCCCCCTAATAAGAAGGTTTTCATTAGGCTAGTAAGATGTCATATAAGTAGGACATTGTGAGGTGGTTGGGGGAAGGGACAGATTACCTATAGTGCATCACACAGGATTATTCATGACCCTGATCACTCTTAGGATGCAAACAGAAAGAGTCTGTAAAGATTAGAGGGCAGAAAAGGGAACTTTTCTCAATAGCTACATCTAGTTGTTATGAAATGGGGATTTTTAAATAGTTGTTGAAGCCTTTGCAACTATGAAAAGCATCTATCTGTGTGTGAATTCCTTCAGAATCAGGTAGCTTTCATAATCTTCAAGAGCAGTTCCCTTAAACATAGGGCAAACATCTGGAAGGTACAGGTTCCCTGCCTCTGTTTTAAAGATTGTAAAACCAGCAGTATAACTGAAGCTACAAGCACATTGACAATCAGTGTTGCTGATACAAGGGAGGTTGTGTTCAGCATTCTGCATGGCCTAAAAGCAGTAAATATGTTTCCTTAAATTAATAGGAATGTGAGAACAAATTATTTCTCACATTTTCATTACTCACATAGTATGTGCTTCAAATCAGTTCTCTTTCAACAAATTTTCAGTCTGCTCATTTTCTCTCTGCCAGCACAACCCACCACCATCTTCTCTGCCAGCCAGATTACCTGGCCCCTGTTTTCCTCCCTAGCCTACTCTCTCTGTCATGCACACCTCTGCATGGTCAGTTGCAAAGGCAGAGAGGAAACACATAAACTTAAAGTATTGTTGCTGATGTCTGAGCCATCTCTTTATCAACTCTGTCTGCATGGCTGCTCTGTTTTTCACGTTGTCCCTGTAAAAGAATAAAAAGTTGCCGCAGGACATGAGTGCAGCCGCACCATGTTCTGTGTTTTTTAGCAACAGCTGTACAGAGATCCTGCCTTTCATACTGGAGATGATATATAGCCATACTGAGTAGCAGCCATGGATGGCTCCTTCCTCCATGAATTTCTGACCATTTCCGCACTACACTCTTATAGCGCAATTATTCCACTTTCACCGGCCCTTCCCGGAACTGCAAACCCCAGGATTCCATAGGATGTTGAAAGTAGAATAATTGTGCTATAAGAGTGTAGTGTGGAAATGGCCATAGTTTGATTTTTCTTGTTTGAAAATGTTCCACACTGTACAGCATACTTAATTGGCTTGCTGTTGAATAAGTTCTTCATCTACATTGTGTGCTCAGGGTTTTTTTTTAAGCATTAGACTGAGCTTTATTAATGATTGTTGCTTTTTTCATTATAAAGGTGTATGCCAAACAAACTGTGACTGTGTTTTTTGTTTTTTAAGGGAATCAAGTAGGAAAGGCCTTAGCATTTTATGTAAACATCTACCTCTTTAACCACTAAGTTAGAAGACAGGATTTTCAGCACACACATGAAACTAAAGAAAGTAAAGAATGTTGAGGTTTGTGGTGCTGGGAGTATTTGTTATCTGAAAAGTTATCCTATGTTATACAGAATTTGCCTTTTATCCCTAAGAAGATTATTTTAAATTATGACTAATAAAAGTACAATTAAAAAAAATCTTTATAGTGCATTACATAAAGCAATCAGGAGGGGACTGACGCGTGCTCAGTAGTGACAGCATTGACCATCATTTGGAGAAGAAGGCAAGGCATGGCAGTGGGTAGGGTGTGGAATGTCCTATTTGTAGTTTGTATAGCTTTTATCTGCTTTAGGGGAGGAGAGTTTTTTTGCTCTGTAAACCAGTTTATTTCTGCAGCTTTAAACTGGTTTTCAGGGCAAAAAACCCTCCTCCCCTGAAGTAGATAAAAGCTACTGAATCTATGGCTGGCTGAGAGGAATGCTGAAGAGGAGCTCTGCTGTGAGTTGATTAGAATGTACTGGAAGGTCCTGCTTATCCCTGTCAAGAGTAACTCAGATGGACAGGTGCCAGTTCATGTGGACATGGAAGCATGGCCAACCACGAAGAGGTGATGGATTTTCCATAATTAGAGGAGCCTAGTTGTGCAGGAACACATCTGTATGTTAAAAGAAGTCATCCCTGGCAAAAACCCGTGAGTTGCCATCATGCTGTTGGTAGCCGAGCTGGGCTGTGCCGTGAGGGATAGGTGGTAAGGAGGAGATCATGGAAAACTGGGCAGAATATATCTTCTATCTCATTCAAAGGAAAAGTTTCTGCGTGATTTTTCTCACTGTCCGACTTCCCAGTAACCCAGTTTGACAGCTGAATTAATGCTCAAATGAGCATTTTTTGCACGCAGTGTGAACTGGCTAGGAGAAGAAGGACTAAGGAATCTTTTTTGTTTATTTCTTAAGTATAGTAGTTTGCATTTCTTTGATTTGTCATTGAGATAACTGCTCTCAATGCAGAGGTGGGCAACCCTTTTGATGGTAGAGCCTACATACCCACAGGGGTAATCTGCTGGTGGTTCTGTGTTGGCAGAGCGATACTCTTTTCTTTCGGACTTCCTCTCCAGCCATAGGGCTGATGGGGAAGGACAAATCAGAGATATGAAATGATTGCTGGAAGAGGGCTTTATAATTAGAGTGAAGGTGGCAGAATGACCACCTTTGTCTTAAGGGATGAGTTGCATAAATACAATTATGAAGTCCAGTAGTCTGAAAAATAACTTTATTATGGCTGATCACAGTTATTGCTTGTTTTGTTTTGTTTTTTGCTTGTTGTTCAGAGCTGTAATGGCAAGTACAGTATAGTTTATGGAGTTGAGGCATTTATTGGAATGAGCCTTGTAAAGAATGTTGGAACA
Organism: Iguana delicatissima; assembly: GCA_948472985.1. Taxonomy (NCBI): domain Eukaryota; kingdom Metazoa; phylum Chordata; class Lepidosauria; order Squamata; family Iguanidae; genus Iguana; species Iguana delicatissima. The sequence continues at coordinate 24,950 of CAOKZL010002446.1, forward strand.
GCAAAATTAAAAGTACTATGCCTATTTTTTTGACTGAATTTTCCCATTCTTAAATAAAAGGTAAAGGCAGAGGTTGCTGATTGTGGTAGGGGAATGTTTGTGGTGAATACAACACTGGCTGTTTGGGCGGAATGGAATTAGTAAGATTTTCTGGTTAAAGGGATAGCGCAAATCTCTTCTTAATCAGTAGAATCCCACCTACAGTATACATAGTCATACATATCTACTCAGAAGTAAGCCTTGCTATATTCAGTGGGGTTTGCTCCTGGGAAAGTGGTATAGAATTACAGCTCAGATTTTTATAATGCTTCAAAGTTATCAGTGTAAGTGTGAAAACTTCTAGTCTTATAGCAGCCACTGCAACCAATCTACTTTTTACTCTACTATAGTAATGTTACTCGCATTTCCCTATAGAAAGTTGTGTGATAAACTTCACTCTTAGACTGGCATTTTCTCAGCTCCTATAGCAGTAGACATAGCTCATTTAGGAAACTGATACATCTCTGATTGTTCTCTGTATGACTGAAGCCATAAAACCAGCAAGTTACTTTAGTAAAGGATTTATATAATCAAAGCTGTTGAGCTTATTTCTTCATAAAGTGGTTTTAATGGAATTTGAATCAATGGCATGCAGCTGGCTTATATTCGTATTCATCTCTGCAAGAAATGAAGTGGTCCAGAATTCTTGCTGAAGTATTGTCTGCAGAAAAACAGTTTAACAAGAAGCAAAGGTTATACAATGGAAGCACACAGCACATAGATTTTTCCACTAGAATTTGGACACAGAAGAGACTCTGCCTATTTCCTTGTTCCTAAGCTCATGTTGCATCTTTGTGCATCATCAGGGAGAAGCTGCTCTCTAGCCCCAAGTTTGGAGTTGGAGAGAAGGGCAGGGAATACTCTTGTAGTTGTGAAAGTTCAGCATAACCATACAGATGATCCTCAACCCCTCTTTCATTTCAGATATGAAGCATGGGGTAGTGGTGGTCTGAGGCTAGGTTGCTACCTTGGTAGTAACATCTTTTTCAAGCCAGCATCAAACAATACCCTTATCTGTCCTTTCCAGCTTGGAACTGGATGTGGGGACCAAGAATCTTCTTTGTAGTTGGACTTTACTTCTTGCTGCAATATGTGTGCAGGAGCACTTTTTGCTCCAAAGTAGAGAGGAAGACAGATTTTTTTTATTACCTTCTACTAGAGAACAGTGGAACATTATAGCAAGAAGAATTATGGGCCACTGACTATAGTTTCCTAAGGCCTTTTTTTTTTTTTGCTTTTACTGTAGTTGCTATTTTAAACTACCTGTTTTTGTAATCATTGAATCTGTGCTTCAAATTAATACCTCATGGTTGACATTTCTTATTCCCATCTTCCTTAACTAAAAGCACACTGATCTGCATAATTTTCAACCATTTGGTTTTGTGTGTCTTGATGCAGGCGGTGCTTCTAAATCGTCTAGAACGAATATTTGAAGCCTGTTTTCCATCTGTACCTGTTTCTGAAATGGAAGAAGAGATCGCTCCCTTGAACCTCTTGTTGGAAGTGGGTAGGAAGCCTTGGAGACCAGAGGAGACCTTGTCAGAAGGGTATGCCTTGTTTAATAAGGCAGATGCCTAGAGAAAAACTTGTACATTTTCATTCACGTTTTTGAGCTGTTACAGCAGAATGAATCCAAATCTCAACATATTTTTAGTTGCTTATATTTTATTGATTGTAAAGACCTATCATTGTTTGTATTTTCACAAATTAATGTCTTTCGTGGTTTCTTACATACTTTAAGTGGTGTACAAATGAGCTCGCTAATTCAAAGAGGACATCATTCTGATTATAAGTCGGAATAGCAGTTGTTCTGAGAACTTACACCACTGTTACCTCCCTTAGAGGTTTGAGGTTAGGACATGAATTTAATTGGGACTTCATAATAGGCTGGTCATTTAAAGACTCAGCATAAAGTCTTTGAAGCTGCTAAGTTCCACCATTTCCCTTTCACTGTTTCACTGGATTTACAACTTAACTCTCTAGGAAACTGCTTGATGTGTGGGCAGAGCTTCAGGATATACATGATGCCTATGGATTGAAATATCAGTGGGGAGGCTCCCACAGCAACAAAAAGCTCCTCTGTTCCTTGGGAATTGACACCAGAAACATTGTGAGTTATCAGTAAAGCCGCTATTTCTTTCATTCTCTTTCCACTGTTTTACCACTATGCAGATCAAAATGCAATTTTAATCCTACGAGTCTTATTCTTACATAAAATTTTATGATAAACAAATGATAGTAGCCCTTTTTCCAACCCTTTTTCCAGATTAACTAGATAACTACAATTAAGATAATTTCACTAATTCTTTGGAAATGTCTTTTACCTTAGCTCTTCACAGGCAACAAGAAGCAACCTGTTATAGTGCCCATGTATGCAGCAGGACTGGTAAGTTAGAAGTGTTTTTGCAGTTCTCTTTAAAAATGTTCCAGTTTCCACTCAGAATTTCAATTCCATTCCATTGTACTTTCCATTCAGAAATGATTGCAGTTTTGGTACAGTTATTAAGCTTAAAGGACATGTTACACTCCATTAAAATGTAAAGGAATGATATATCAGGGATTTATTGGACTGCATGATTACCACCTCTACTCTACTCCAGAAGATAGGGTTACATTATGGCAGGATGCTGCAGTATACTTCTGCAAGACAAAAAGTGAGTGGAGTGTTGTTTTCATATCCTGCTTGTAGGCTTTCCATAGCCATCTGATTGCCTACCGAGGGAACAGAATGCTGGACTAGATAGGCCTTTGATCTCATTCAGTAAGGCTGTTCTTACACAGTTATTTGTCACAACCAAACCATATTTTCCATCTGGTGCCCTGGTGGCGCAGTGGTTAAATGCCAGTACTGCAACCACAAGGTTGTGAGTTCGATCCTGCCAGGCTCCAAGGTTGACTCAGCCTTCCATCCTTTCGCAGGTCGGTAAAATGAGTACCCAGCTTGTTGGGGGCAATTAGCTAAAATACATTGTAAACCGCTTAGATAACACTTAGTTGATAGGCGGTATAGAAATAAATGCTATTGCTATTGCTATATTGCTATAACAAAGGCCTGTTTTCTCACTTGCACATTCCAGCCCCCCCCATGTTCTTGTTCATAGTGTGTATACGTTGTCCTGCCATCTGAATAGTACAGATGATGATTACTGCTGTTTTGCTTCCAGGCAAAACTGGAACCCATATTTTAACTTGGATTTCCACTTCTGGTTTTGAGGTGACAATCCATATTTATTGTAAAGTAAGAAAGGGAATAAGAGCACGTAAGGGGAAAGGAGGCAGAAGCATATATGAATCAGGCTAGCATTTTCCGATTAGGTAAAATTAGGTTCTACGTTCAGCCAGATCATTTTGATAACTAACTCTTGCAATTCAGATGAGGCTAAGAACAATTGCAAATTAAGGGCATGCCTGTCTGTTCGGATGTCTCTTACATCTTGAAAAAAAACTCTGCGTTTGACTGTACTAGTGTATATTTATGCTTTTCCTCTAAACTTCTTACAAAGCCAAAGCAGTGCACCTCTGGGCCTGTTTCATTGTATATCTGTTCAGCAACATAAAAGCAACAATTACAGTGAAGTGCATTTGATGCAAAGGGGTATGAAAAAAGATGTTAACTGAACATACTCATAGTATAGAATGTAAATAGCTTCTGTTTCATAGAAAACACTGTCACTTTTATTTACATACTATATACTGTCCCAGAATAAAACAAAACACCAAGACAGCAGTAATTGACGAATGTTTCTCTCCCTACTTTATAAAATAACTTCAGAAGATAATGCAAACATTGTCTTCCAGGTAAGATAACACTAATATTACTTTCCAGGCTTTAAAAATACTAAACAATCAGCAAAGGAAGTTTTCCCAGTGGATCAGATGATAGTTTTATTTTGAAGGGGTGTTTTTTCTTTACCAAGGAATGGGACATGTGTGAGTGTTTTGGTATTGGATAGCAGTTCCCACCATCCTCTCACAGTTGTCAGTGCTGCCTAGTGGTGATGAGAGTTACACTGGGACATCTGGAGGGCAATATAAATTCCCATTGCTGCTTAAAGGTTTAACTAATTGTTGTTACAACAGCGTGGTAATAAAACAAAACTTGCAATGTGATGTCTTGATTTCTAGGGTATGTTAGAGCCTACTAAGGAACCCCTGAAACCAATATCTGCTGCAGAAAAAATAGCTTCAATAGGACAGACTCCTCCTGTGTCACCAGAGATGAATATATGTACACCTGATCAATTCCAGGTAAAAAAAAAAGAGAGAGAGAGAGACATCACAAACAGTATGGGCTATGGGTATATGTCTAGCAAATATCAATATTTTTTCCTTTGCTCATTCTTTTGGACTTGTGTGTGTTTCTCTCTCTCTCTGTGTGTGTGTGTGTGTGTGTGTGTGTGTCCTTTTCTTTTCTTTTCTTTCAAAATTTTGTCCTGAATGCTATCTTAGGATAGCATGTAACTAACTCTAGTCAGAGTCTGGAGTTGCCTTCCTAAAGGGGGGTGGGGGCACATGTCTATAGAGGACCCTGCACCTTTTTCTACCTCACGAGAGAGATGCCTCTTCATAATCAGTACAGTATTGAAAAAGTTCCTCTCACCATGCACTGAATCTTGACAGCATAATTTCTCATAAAGTAGTCAGTCTTTTAGTAATTGTCTTTTCTCCTGCCTTAAATCTCTTGGTATAATTTAGAAACTACATGTAGAGACTTATCCTTTATAATATTTTTTCAACCCTCCTACTTTTGGCATTTGAAAGAAAAGCTATATTTCAGTTATAAACCATCAGTTTTTATAATTCCATATTCAGAGTGGTGTTCCTCCAATATTTAGATTCAGATTTCTTAGATTTCAAGGTGAGTGGGAACAAGTATAGGGAGGAATGCGTCAGTAATATACTTCTGAGGTTATGAACTAAAAATATAATGGATCTGGATTTTCCTGTGGTTTGTGGGATATTTATTTTGTGTCTTGTTTTCTTTGAGTATCTAGATAGCAGCGTATTCAAAATAAGTAAGGTGATTAAATCAGGGATGTTTTGTTTTGTTTTTGGCAAAGCAGCATACAAATTTTTAATTAGGCAAAGCATACCCCACAAGATACTGGCCTAGTGAGATAATTTCTGTTTTCTGTTTCCTTTCTAATTTGAACAAACATTACAGTCATCTCCAATAGAAGTATCAGTATTTTTAAGAAATCCTGACATCTAACTGTGCATAGGAAGTAACTTGATTCTTTGTTACCTGCTGCAAAACCATGTTGTCTGGAATTTCCTCACAATAAAAGTAGTAGACAATTTCGGTGCCAGTGTTGGATATCCTCAGACATATGTGATGCTGGCATGGAAGCTGTCAGAGCAATCACCAGATGTCTGTCAAGTAGGTAGATTAGTGAAATGTTTGTCCAAACCATGCTCCTCCCAGCAGAGGGCAGATCAGGAGATCCTCATCCGTGAGTGCGTTTGCAGGATGAGGTTTCTCTTCAAGCTTGCTGGATGTAAGGGTTTATGTTCCCCTGTGTGTAGCACTCTACTATTTTGTAATGATAGATTGTAGAATAAATTGAAAAGTAAACCATTGAATATAGTCAGTTATATTTGAAATCTTGTAAATTTGTCTTTGTCCACTGTACTGTTTTTATATTGTTCTGCAAGCTGTAATTACATTGCAATAGGAAAAGAGATTGAAATTTCATGGAACAATCTGCTGCCTTACTTTGATTCTGCCTTGCCTATACATGCAGCCTCATTGTGAGAGGGAGATGTGTACTTCACTATAAATATGTTAAAGCAGAAATAGTAAAAGCAGCATGGGGTGGAGCAAGGGCAGCACAAACACCTGAAGGGAGATGAGTCTAAAGATGATCATTAATCTAAAGATGGTCTTGTCTGTTTGCAAATAAAATTGATTTAAAATCTCCAAGACCCAGTACAACTTTTTGTTTTTCCGCACAGAATAAACCTCCTTAGGATCCAAAGGGATTGTTTCAAAAGCAAATACTGGTAGGGCTCTTGCCACTGTGCTGGATACAGAGTTCCACTTTGAAGAATTCAGCTTAGGCTGGAGGAAGAGTAGGTAGGAAGAGTAGGGAGAAACACCTCCTCAGTATAGTTCCTCCTTATTTCCTGCACCTTTCAGTTTCTCTGGAAAAGATTTTCTAAAAGAGTTGGGAGACATTCCAGGATAGTTCAGAAGGTGGCACTTGGAAGGGAAAAGGGGATAGACCGGAAGTTCATCATTTGCCTCCTTCCTGTAGCAGAAAGCTTCCACTGGATCCTGGTACCCTCCTTAAATGGAAGGAACATCCTTTTGTGGTGGGGGCTGTCTCAGTCCAAACCAATTTTTAATGAAGAGATAAGGTGACATAAATTTTCAACTTGTGAGTCTCCTGCCCTATGTGGGAAAAACAAAAAAAGAGGTCATGCCTAAGATTATTATTTAGTGGGCTTCTTCTTTATAAGCTTGAGGCTGGCTACAGCATCCACACTTAAAACCATGATAGTCTCTATAACCTAGCCCAGTGTACTAACTGTTCAGTCTAGTTAGGAGCCCATAAGCCCACTGATCTTTAGCCTCCATAGTTTGAAGTGTAAACAAATACTGCTAATTGCTTTGAAATAATTCTTTAAAGAGCATTTCATTCTGCTATTATTACCCAGCTGTTGTATGTGTTGATGTAATTGCATTGCAGGTGTTTGTCCCTTTTATATGTTCAAAAGTGAAAAGTTGATAACTGTTTTGGTGGAGGACGATTGTTTATCTGTCACCCTGATATACAGTATTCCTGCAGTGGTAGTGTAGCATCATCACTTGTTTCTGCATTTTGGCAAGGACGCCATGCTCCACATGCATTTCTAGGGCTAGCAGCTCTGGGAACAGACTATGAGCCCAGACTATAAACACGTAAAGTTGTTTATACTTTACGTGAGAGGCTAATCTTCATGACTTCATTGTAAATGCAGAATTTGTTTTTTGGCTGTTCAAATGTTACCTTTTTGCTTGCATGCAAAAGAGAACTTCACAAGACATTTTATTATGCTATAACCTAACCATAAAATCTGGTTTCTGACTTTTCAACTCTAGGAATCTCTTCCACCTGTCCAGTTTGACTGGAGTAGCAGTGGCCTTACTAACCCTTTAGATGGTACGTCTCTCCGTAGAGCCTCTAGCACCAGAGCTAGAGTTAAGAAAGCTACAAAGTTCAGACAAACATCTCTCTGCTGATATTTTAAATATATATACTCAATATATATATTTCTTAACTTTGGAAATTCAGGCTTTCTTTCTTTTTAGCTATGCCCAGTTTTAAAAAGTTGTAGTGCCTAAGAGCAAGGTAAGACATTGTTTTGCTGAGTTTGTGTTGCATACACATACCTGTTGTATAAAATACTGCATTACATGTTTGAAGATTGGAATAGTTAAGTGATTTTTACTTGACACTACAACTCTTCTCCCAACAAAATCCCATCTGTTTAGACTTCTTGTTAAAGTTCTAAATGGCAGAAATCAACGTGTATTGATAGTTGCTTCCAAGCACAGTTTTTAACAAACCCTATTTGCAAAGGGTACACTTTAATTTTAAAAAATTAATTTAAAATGTACAAATATTATAAAAGCTGAATTACTAGTCCACTTTAAGTTTCATTCATGTGTGCTATAAAAATTTACTACTTAGATAAATCTTGCTAATGGCAAACAAATTATATTCGTATGTTTTGTTTTTTCTGGTTTAATTGGGCACATCATAAACAACACTTCAAAATCTAAATGTTTCTAAATTAATCAGTTGTTTAGCAGATAGTAACATAATTTAGATGTCTCTTCTTTTAAATGCAGTTGAACTTGTCGTAATTACTGGTCACATCAGAGGCTTGAAAGCCTGCTATACAGTGTTTAAAGCTATAAGAACTTTAATTCATATCAAAGTGCTGAAGGAAAGCCTGGATGGACTCTTTTGCTGTTGTCTGGTGTCTTACTACTTCAGTCAATTCATCATGCTTTCTTATAACAGTTTCTTTAAAATGTATCTATTTCTGATTTTTCTGTTTCAGTATTAAAGGGGAACAATATAATTTGCCACTGAGAAGTTTGATTTAACAAGAATCTTTGTGACGAATATTTATTTTCATTGTTTTGCTAACATACTGACAATTTTACTACTTTAAACTAGCAAATTAGTTTGTCAGTATCTTTAATTTTGTAATCTCTGGACCTCAATGTGGCTTTGAATTTGAAGAATGATTCTGAATGTTTCCCTTTAATTGGGCACATCTTTTCTGGATCTCTCTGGTTCTGTCTGTTTTTCTAAAAACTATGGGCTAGCTTTAAGTTATTAGTGATGGAATACTTGTTGCATATGTACATGACAATGTACACTGACTTGTTAACATCTTAGTAACTACAAACTAATCTTGTAAGCACTATATATGTTAATTATAAAAACACTATGTAATAAGTACTAATTATAACTGGCATGTTCAAGTGTGTGTCTTACCCCCTTTTTACACATAAATCCCTACCTTGGCTTACCTTCTATATGGCTGCCTACCAACACGGTCACTGAATTTCAAGCTAGTGGAGGTTCCACTCTTCTGAACCTTGATTTCTTTGGGCCCGTGGATGACAGTAGCTCTAGCACCACCACCACTATCCCAGGTCAGCAGAGTCCTAAGCACTGCTAATCTAAACTTTTAACATTCTTACTAAAAGCATGAACTGCATTGTGTGACTTTCCTACAAACAAGAATATCTGTGCTTTAATTTCCTTTAAGATACCCATTTTGAAGCAGTGTCCGCTTTCATTATTTTGTTTCCAGTGGATAGTTAATACAACTTGACCTGTACTATACAACAGAAAGTGAATTTTACTAATTTTAGAGTGGCAGAAATGTGAACAACCTGAATAGAAGACTTCAGTTTGAAATATATCACAATTTAAAATGCTGTTGGAACAAAAGACAAATATAGCTGAATATGCATTTCTGAAAATATTTTCAGGCCTTGATCTTTGCATTGCTTGGAAGCAAGTCTCATTGGTCTTAGTACTCAAAATCCACAGAGGATAGCAGAAGATACATTCAGCTTCACTTAGCAGTAATGGCGTTCTGAGGGAAGAACTGGCACATAGCTCCTTTGTAGCAAACTGTGCAATTGGCATTTTAGACACATCTAGATAAATTTATTGTAGCTCTGCATGACACTTAATTACTTTAAACTGCTTTGTGTTAAATGTGAAAATAACTTCACATTCAGGAAAAATCTGGTAAGACACTGGACCCTTTCACAATATGAGCTGCTTCAGTTTCTTCCTTTTGAAAAATATAGATTCCTTTCACTTCACCTTGAAAGATTAATCTGTAGAGAAACTGAATTGTAAAGAGCTTTAACTGTTAAGTGGTAGCACTGCTGTATGGTTGAGAAGGGTCTTCCCCCCATTCTGTTTTTAGGGAGAATAAAAGGTCTCCCATATACCCACTTCAGCACAATCAGCAGAGCAGACCTGTTTACATACGCATATGTACATTGTGAGGGGGAGGGAGAACAGGGCTCTGCTATACTCCATGGAAATGTTTTTATGGGTGAAAAAAGCATACCCTTGCTTTTATATCTGTAAAGTCTTCCTTCTGTTTTTTAAGATGATTAAGCCAGAATTTAACTTTAATTAGAAAGGATTGATAAGGTGATCATATGCAAGTATTTGGAAATGAAAAGTATAAATGATTTATGTATGGTAGTCATGTGTAACTTCACAAATCTTTAAATCCATCAGTGCATTTTAATTTCAAGAGTATGATCATTATTAGTATATGCAATTTTGGCAGCTAGTAAAATATGTTTGACTTCTGAAACATCTATCTGAAAGTGATCATTTTGAAGTCACATTATCATTTATTCTGGGTTCTCTTTAGAATTTTGTCATCTGATTCACAGCATTGCCTGTAGGTTTTCTGGCTTGTTTCTTGGAAAGTCATTTGCTTCTAGCCTGGAGGTTTGTTTGTGGGCTATGTGTGTAATAATGTATGTGTGTGTGTCTAAGCTGGGAGCTTGGTCTAAATTTTGTTCTTAAAAGTTTTCATTAAGGCTTCTGATATGCTCATTTTCTATTCAAACACTGTAAAATTTCCTGGGAGAATTAAAATAATATTTAAATCAGTGTCACTGACAGCAAAACTCTTCGTACCTTTTTAAATGTCTTTTCTTGCTTTCAACAAGATCTTGATGTTTGTTAAATTTAGCAAAATAGTAGCAGTGTTACAGCTAGTAATAATTTCATAATCACATACTAAGCTGATCAGTACCAACTAATTAAATGATGCTGTATTTGACAAATGTCTTGAAAATATTATTTGCAACATCATACAAGGCTATAGGCCCTTTATACAACAGAATATTTGTTTTATATTTTTAAAATTGCTTTTACTTACAATTTTACAAATCAAATTGGGCATTTCAGAAGCTTTATTTCGTATTTATTCTATATGTGCCTCCTCAGAAGGCCTGTGCCTTTTATGTCTTTACAGGTTCTGTAAACATCTGATAGTACTTATAAAACAAAGTGTGCTGGTTTCATCTTGATATCTGAACTTAAAATTTTCAGTGGAATAGGAAAGCTTCAGTGGAAAACTTATAATGAAGCGGGGATGCCAATACTTAACTCCATTTTTGGCTTAACCGAAGGACTGCATCTCTACAAAAAAGCAGACAATATTTAAGCTGTTTTCTTTGGATTCATTGTCAGAATTATCAAAAAATTTAAGCCTTCTCGCTCGCTCCTGTCACCATTTTTTACTCCTAGGTGTGCCAGGCTTTTAAATGATTGAATGCTAAAGTTTGTCTAGATATTTATAAAGCTTTCTCTTCTTCTTAATCATTGTTGTTGTTGTTGAGAGGGTTGGTTTTTTTGTTCCCAAAATTTACTATAAATATGTTATAATAAAAGATGAGAAATCAGGCAGAAGATTGAAACAGTGTTCATACATTATTGAAAAAGAGGAGGAAATGATATGAGAACTTAACTTACACTTGTATGTTCTATAGAGGGAATGGAATGAAAATGGAAGCTTAACAACATCATATATCATGCTCTCATGGTCAGAAATCATTTCCAGGTTATGTCAGAAGCAAACAGTTGTTCAACATTATTGTTTTCTCTTGGCTGACACCTTATATGCCTTATCTCTTATGTCTAATTTTCTGTCAGCAGTGTATGATAGAATTAACAAGCTGTATTTGATTTGTTTACAAGAAATTTTGATAGTTCAGATGTTTACAGAATATGGGAGTAGTATAAATTTCCTAAACTGAGATCAAACATTTCACACTTATTTTCATCAATCACTCATTATGATTTTATGCTATAAGGTGTGGATCCAGAATTGTACGAGTTGACAACTTCCAAGCTGGAAACTTCCAATACCACTAGTAAAGTGACAGATGCATTTGCAAAGCTAATGTCTACAGTGGAGAAAGCAAGCTCATCAACAAAGTAAGTTACTATACCTAATGACTTTTTTAGTTCTTGAAAACTGGAACTTAAGTGACCACAGGTGTTATCTTACATGTTTCTTATACTAAGAAGTGGATTCTTGTGGAGCACATTGCTTATATAACCCAAGTTGTGTGAACAGTTTGGCATCTCACTTGTGCATAAAGTCCTCCTGAACCTCCTTGTGTGAACAGTTCTCAATGATTGTGAAGAGGTCAGGATGTAAGAGGGCCAGCTAATAAGCTAGTCAGGACTTGATTGGAACATTTCCATCCCTGTCATGTATATTTCCTATAAGGATATAGTTTCTGTACTGTTCTAGCTAAAGTTCATATTTTGTTTGCACTTTATAGTGAAGACATTATTTAACATAAGTACATGTTTACTGTTCTTAAATATATTTGGAAGCTACTCTTTAATCCCATTTCTCTCCTAGTTTCCACTGTGTTACATCCCTTTCATTCTTAACTCAGGGGATACCCTTCTTTGTTGCCTAATAAATAGCCATTATTTGTTAAGAATTGCTGTGCTGCCAGTTTAGACACATTTAAAATATGGTCTGATTCTGTACAAGCAAAGGACAAGAGCCATTTTAAGGTGTGGAGAAATGTTCATTGGTTTGCAGTAGTCTGCACGTAGGATAATGTTCTGTGCTCACGGTTCGTTCATATATGTCATGCAAATCACATGCTATTTAGATGCCAGTTTATTTCAATGTCCATATCCAGCCTTTCTGGTAAGAAAGAAAGTCTATATATCCTGGAGTACAAGGTATAGCACAAAGTTTCAGGCTATAAATAGGTAGTGCAACTTTCCTACAGAGGTGTGAGTATGCTTTAGGTACTTGCTCCTTGTATGGATCCTTGCAGTGAGACAATTGGTGAGTACTTCAATGCTGGTTTACAGGTCCATATTTGTTACTTGATGATTCTAGTAATTTCTGAAGTGGTGATGTGAAAGATACATACACTGCCAATTGTGTTTATGTGAAAATCCCAAAATAGTGTTCTTCAGTTGAGCTAATTTGCATGTGCAAAAACAGCAGTTGCTATGATGATGCTTAACTCATATCATCTCAGTATAAGAAGTTAGTGGCTGCTGTTAGCTGTCTACCACAGCTACCTGAGGAATTATCTTCTCTTACCTTCAAAGGTTTCAGAATAGTTGTTTTCTGCTGTAGAAGCCATGGTCTCCAGTTATGCAGGAGCTGACTCCACTCAGCCCATATTGAATATGTAACAGTGTGTTTTCTTTCTCTTTTAAATAATGGTAGCGACTTTGGTCATTCTTACAAGCCAAGTAAATGATCAGGCCAGAGAAACAAACCTTCTTTTGTTGCCCCAATCCTGGGGTGGCCCTCCCATTAGGTAAAATGAGGTAGTGGCATCGATTAGCAGACCACCTGGAGGGATAGGTTCATCACTCTCTCCACCCACACCAGTTCAGAAGGCTGTTGCTGCTTTCCGTGGTTCTCTGTAGCTGGTGGATGCAAATGTCTGATCACTTCAGCAAGGAAAGAAATAATTATTTTAATTAAACTACCAGAGAAAATGCAATGAGAGCTGCAGTAGCACAGATGATCCCATCTGTGCCAGCCTCTGAGAGATCCTCAGTCTTGCAGAGCAAGACAGTCACTGCTGCTCTCTGCGTGACAGTTCCACCTGTACTAAGGGGGAAGGACAGACAGAAGCAGCAGTAGGGCAATTGCCATGGATGTGTGGCAGTGCAAAAATAGCAAAGGGAAGTAGATGAAGTGGGGCTGGCAGCAATGTGATGGAGGCCAGTGCTTCTCTCTTTAGTGTCTTGACTGGAAGAAATACTGTTTGCCTGTGGCTATTATAGTGTAAAATGGATAAATCCAACACCAGTATTATTTAAAGCCCAGTACACAACTCACCCAGTCACAAACATGTGCAGATATACAGGCAATACATGATGATTTTTCTGAAGTTAATGTTATAGATATAAAAAGATTTAGCAGGAAACATGTTCAGAGTTTTCAAAACTATTTCTCTGCAAGCTAAGTCTTTCCAAACTGGCGACAACTAATTATGTTAATCCAACAGTTCACCACTGGGGGGAGCACAGAACCCTTTGCTTCAGTTAATGTCAGCTTAACAGTTCAGTTCTGGTGCAAGAAAAGTAAAAATCTGGTGTGTCTGTCTTCTAACACAATTTAAACTTTTGGTCAATTGTTTTATTGTAGTTTTTTTCTTAGCTGTAGCTATCAGGATAATAAACTAGTGGCCTGGTTTTTTTTTAATGCCTGAACGTCCCTTGCCTTCACTGCTCTTGTATGTATAGTGTAAGTATTAACATCCCCACCTCAAAAAGCATCATTTACATTCATAATGCTTTTGCCAAATGCACAGGAAACTGAGGAACTCTTTATTGGTGCTGATTCTACGTAGATTTGCACTGACTTGCCTGATCTGACCTGACGGGCACTTTGTAAGCATAATGTCTTGATGTCCTTGAGTCCCACGCTAGGAGAAAGGTGGCATACAAATAAAATATAATAAATAAATATTCGACTCATTATTTGTTGAAATGTCAAAGAGCAAATTACAGCGGTTTTAAACAAATATCTGTAGCTAGGCATTTGATTAAAAACAGGTAGGTTGACAGCACACTTGCCTTATGGATTAGTTCATTTTATTTATAGCTTTAGATTTGGTATTAAGTAGCATTTGCATTTTCAGAAAGAGTAAATACAAGGAGTAAATGCAAGTTTGGTGAAATGAGATAGGCCAGGAGGGAGACAGTAGAAGTAGAAGATCAGAGTCAGGAGCTAGGCTGTGACGGAGTATCTCAAGAAAAAAAGATAAATTAAAACAAAAATCATCAGGAAAAACAAGAACTTGTAGTACCGTGAGTGTGGTGTGGCTTCTTTTGAGTATGTTTCATGATGCATTGTCTAACCTATTTGTAGCCCTGGTTGCGTATGATAATGGCTCCTCCACAGGATGGCAGCTGAAGGATAGTGTGGAGCTGAAAATTGTTAGTTCCTGCCTTTGTTTGTAACAGCTGATCAAGGAAGATTTGAGGCTATATTGAAACCTTTTATGGATGGTTGTAGTCAACTTGGCAGTGAGCGGGTAACTTTTCAACTGCTGGAACCATATAGAAGTTTCCAACATTGGGCACATCTCAGTTGCTGAATAAATACTCACTTTGAATTAATGTTTATCCTCTAAACCACAACTCCTGGTGGAGAAAGAAATCTATTCTGAAGTCTGTCTGTTCAAAGACAGGAAAGCATTACGTAAAGCAGAAAGAAAAATTGCCTGTCCTGATGCCACCAGCTCTATGTGGATTGAAGTTAGGATGAAATGAAGCCATGTGCTGCTGGTCTTTAAAAGGAGTGTATTGAGCAGTATTGTCATGCTGTGCATTTCACTTCAGAAGAAAAATCATACTTGTTTTTTTTCTCAGTTATAAATACTGGAACAGTAGTATTTTTGTAGCAAAACCGTAAATATCATTTATTAAAATGATGTTTTCCTAAGGCATTTCTTTGCTGGGCAGAATGTCAGTTTTCTGTTCCTTCTTCCACTTGTCATGCACTGCAAGCTACTCCAGAGGGTCCCTTAACCCTCTGGAGTGACTTGTCAGGGGATGGAAGAGGCTCCAACAGGAGGAGGGTCTGGCATATCCTGTTATGTGTGTGCTGGCTTTTTGACCTGACCTCATTTTTTAATCCTAAAATTATGCATTAAACAGTAGAAATTCATAATTCTGAATCAAGTAGCTGTGTCCAAACTTATATCCATATTGTATCTCTAAGCATAAGTTTGTACAGCTGTAGCCAAGTGTTGTGGCAACTGCAGATTGGTCTCTTTCTCATCAATGATGTGGATTTTCCACAAAAAAGTAGAACTGGAATTCTTTCCTGTGCTCTAAATAGTCATTTAACATGTTTTGTTTAAATGTTACATTCAAACACATTCAAAACTTCATGTGGAAATTATTTTGTTGAAATATTTGTAATAATATTAAGAGAATAGCATATACTTCCCTTATGTTTAACAAAAAAACCCACTATTTTTAAGGACACATACTTAAAGAGGGAAAACCAGTGGGATGTAGCGGTTTGAGTTTGGAGCAGGACACTGGGAGATTGGGATTTGAATCCATGCTCAGCCATGGAAACCCACTGGGGTTACCGTGGGCAAGTCTCACGCGCTCAGCCTCAGAAGAAGGCAAGGACAATCCCCTTTTCAAGAAATTCTGCCAAGAAAACTCTATGATACATTCCCTGTAGCCATACCATAAATCAGAAATGACTTGAAGGCCCACAGCAACAACCACTTCGAGAGACCTGTACCTCCTATATTAGCAGTTTAACTTTCTTTTGCTGAAGTCTAACTGTAGTACCTTCAACTTCACTCACTTGCTCTTCACTCACTAATTCCATTTCAAACTGAAGAAAACAGATTCAGTACAATTAGTTGAATACTGGATTTTACTGAAGTTTAATGTGAGTCTGTTGGCACAAGCAGCGCATCATATTTCATCTTGACTGCTTATACTTGTACCTGATTGAGGAGCAAGAGATTTTGAGAAATACAAACAAGCTTAGTAGTGCATTCATTTGTTAGTGTATTCCTCTGAGGGCTAGAGTTTATCCATTCGTCTCCTTAGAGGGATAACCAGAATTTCATATCCTATATTTGCTTCATCTGTTACAGTACAATAGTCCACACAAGTATGAATAAACGTGGGGCAGGGAATGGTGGAAACATTTTCCACAGAGCAAAACAGTATCAGGAACTTTTCCACCCACATGTCTGCTTCTCTTACAATTAACACCTTGCATGCACACATGGATAATTGGAAGTATCCACTTTGAATGAAGACAGCTCACACTTTCTGTGATTGTGATTGCGTTGTTGGCCTAATTATATTTCATCAGTGTTAGAGTAAGTCATGATATGTGTGTGGTCTCTGATGCTTTGTTGACTCAGTTGCACATGAAGTTATAAATCAGTGTATCTCAGCCTATCTGATGTGTGGCACCAGCAGGTTTGTTTCCCACTGTACCAGGGATCAGTACCATAT
Organism: Iguana delicatissima; assembly: GCA_948472985.1. Classification (NCBI taxonomy): domain Eukaryota; kingdom Metazoa; phylum Chordata; class Lepidosauria; order Squamata; family Iguanidae; genus Iguana; species Iguana delicatissima. The sequence continues at coordinate 41,536 of CAOKZL010002446.1, forward strand.
TTGTGCCTATTGGTTATCATTGTTTCCTTCTTTCCTGGAGACTTGCCAGAGATTGGATGCTAGTGGCTCATAGACTGATATCAGTCCCTGGTTCACTAATTTGAGTAGCATTGATCAGCCAGAGGCTGATGCCAGAGGCACCATTAATGTACTGGTATGAGGCACATAATGTCTTGCACAATAGAAATGTTAATTGTAAAATTAAGAATTTGACTGACTTAAATTATCTGCTAATTATAAATAAGTAATTTCTTTCTAAAAATGCAGTTCAGGATAAAGGAGTACCTAGGAAGTAAATTTGATAATAAGGTAGTGCCTACATTGCGTTTTCTAAATGTGACTGAGGTAGAGAACTAAGAGAAAGATTGTAAAAATGTGGGATATGAGGTCACGTGTAGAACATGCTGATCCTTAAAAATATTTTTCAGCTTCGTTACAGCCCTATGGCATAGAACTGTTTTGGCCAGAATAAGCAGTAATTTTAACTTATTGCTATCTAAAAAATTATGTTAAACATACCTTTGGAATTAGCAAAGTAATCTCTAACTAGAAAGAGAGTGTAGAACTGCCCTGCATATAATGATCTTAGCTAAGAAAGGTGGCATCCACATAGAAGACCCAAGTCTTTTCCATGGATTTCCATATCCATAACCAAAGAGCCTTTTGATGTATTAGGTTTGCCAGAAGTCACCTTCTTTCCATTCTATCTCCTAGATCCAAAACACGAGGGAAAAAGAGGTACTTATACCCACATAGCTAGGAAGGCTCTGTGCTCTTCATCGGAATCTCTTTTGCCTGTTATACCTAGCCACCACCTACCCATACCTACACATATTAAAATCTTTCATCCATTTCTCACCTCGCTTGACTGTCACTAGGTTTACTTCAGTGACCCTTAACTTCTGTGAATATTCTCTTCCACAAGTTTTAGTGCAGTCAGTTTTGACCTGAGGTTTTCTAGTGCATTTCTGCTTGATCCCAGGCTCATGTTCTTCCACCTGCCTTGGGACTGAGTGTATCAGATCAGCTCACTTTAAGCTGATAGCGAAAAGAGAGAGGATAGGCTGAGACTTAGCTAGCAGTCCAGTCAAATGCACACAGTGTCATCCTCATTTCTGTGAGGCTTCAGTTTGGTTCAGTACTTTCATTCATTTAGTGCCACTAATATTTATTGTGCTGAACTGGTGACATGCTGGTCTGGCTCACATTTATTTTGTCTCTAGAGGCTGATTTGCTCCAGATCCCAGGAAGATAAGTCCTGTTCACATTTTAGAGGGTACTGTTGGTAATATAAGGGTTCATTTCCTTCTTCTTTTTCATGTGGAGTGCTTGGTGAATTCCAAGCAGCCAATAAAATAACTTCATCCTGTAAGTAGTAAGCATCCAGTAAGTAGGGATGCAATATCCCATACGCAGTTTAATATATGTGCAAGAACCTTTGTTACAAGTGGATGTCCTGTTCTCTACTGATTTCCTCCTTAAGCCCCCCAGCAAGCAACCCAGAAAGGCCAAAGCTCTCAACTAAATTAAGGGAGGTGTGTAAGGTTGTACAATGGTGAGACAGTGCTGGGGCTTTCAAATAAGACTGCTAGTATGGTGAAGTCTGGCCTATCAGTAATATATAAGAAAGGCATCTTTGAATTGTTCAGTCACAAGTTAAACATGAGTCAGCTAAAAAAAGGGCTAATGGAGTTCTGTGCTGCATCAATAGAACCATAGTTTTCCAAGTTAGATGCAGTAATAGTTCCATTTTATTCTACACTAGTCAAGCTACATCTGAAGCACTGTGTTCAGTTCTGGGCACACTTTTAGAAATATGCAGACAATCTGGGATGAGTTTGTAGGAGAGCAAAAGCTTTGATCAGTCGTGTGGAAAAATACAGTGTGAAAAGAGATTGACAGAATTAGGTGTATTTACCCTGGAAAAGAGATGACAGGATATGATAGGTCTCTCTAAAAACGAAAAGTTAACTGGTTTGTAGAAAAGATCTTTTCTGGGCCTAACACAGCCTATGGAGACTCAGAAAGTGGGAAAATTGCCTCCCACGTTCCCTAGAGAGCCATTTTGGGGCAAAAAATGGAGGGGGCTCCTGGAGCCAGAAAAACAGCCCTGGCCATTGCTTGTAACTCTCAGGCCACACTTCCCATTCCCTTGATCTATATGAATCTATATGGTGCCACAAGATTGCAGCAGCCTCCTCACTGGAAGTTTATTTTGGCAACACTGTACAGGAATAGGACAAAATGAATATTCTTAGGCAGCAACACCAAAAGTTTAGATGTCTGCAATTTTTCTGGCTCTTCCAGCTTGAAGTCATGTTGGGGCAATGTGACATTTGTTTGGTTGTAACTGAATGTTTGCATACATTATAGAATGAGGATGTGCTTGGAATATCACACCAGAATAAAATTAAGAGAGGGAAAGAATGTGGTACTTAAGTTATAGTAGATAAAATTATGTAATACTGTAAATTATAAGAAACTGCTTGATGGAAAACATCTATGTATTTTAGATATTATGGTATATAAAATGCAAAGATTAGCAGTAAACATGATAAACTTCTCCCCAGGTGCAAGTGCTCCTTATACACCTCTCCCCCAGATCTCTGCCGAAATTGCTATGTGAAAAATTATTCTGTTCTTATTAAAGACAAAAACTCAGATATTGCTAGAACAAATGTTAACCCTTAATGGTGTGATACTTTATTTAAATAAAATCAGGGTAGGAAACATTTGAGGTCCTTAGGCTGTTTTCCCCCACCCCCCCCAAAAAAAAAAAAATTCAAACAAGGATTGAAGCTGGAAGTGTTTCTATAAACTGAAGGGAACTTCTGGTACCATCCAGGCTTATGTGGGGAGGGCTCTTTTTCCAGTTTTACAATTGTATGTGATGTGAGAGGTATCCTGTTTAATACAGGATTTCAGGGCTTGGGACAAGTTGTTGTTTGGCTGATTAAACATCAGTACAATCAGTGTGGGACTTAATGTACATTGCAGGCACACTCTGTTTTAAAGGATGGGTGGAAGTAGTTTAAGTTGTTCTGCTTGCTCTGTGCTGCTTGGAAGGTGGGCACATATGACTCTTTACTACTGGGCTACTCCCTTATAGTTCAGAACATGCCCTGGCCTTATGAGATTTGCCACCATACTCCTGTATGACTGAGACAAGCAAAATGGAGAAAATGACAAAAATGAGGAGGCAGATTTGCTATGAGGGCCTAAGACAGCAAGGAGACTGAAAAGCAGAGTTAACTTTGAAGCAGCATGTTGAGGCCTGGCCAGTCTTTTTGCTCCCCCAGGACAGTCTTTTAGCCCAGACCCCATGTATCCATTGGATTAGTCCCTTTTAAATCAGGGACAGATAAAATAATGCTGTGAAAATCAACATGGCAGGGAGAAGTTTAATTGCAGGTCCCTTGTCCGCTAGCTTAGCTGCTTTGAAAGATATATTGCAAGGGCAGGTTTTGATGTTGCTTGGGCTTAACTGTTGCCATTTCAGATATCCATTTTATTTATGACTGACACTTTTCCCTTGCAGTAACAGGAGCAGCAGTTGCTATTTCCAAATTATAATATAGAGTAAATTTATGTTTCCTTCTGGCTGGTATATGAGACCCTAACCAAAAATAGATACAGCTCTGTAAATCCAAATATTTCCTCACATATTTAATAGAGTTTCTTTTTATGGTATTTGCTTCATAATTATTACATATTAATCACTTCCCTGTTTCTTAAAATCAAAATGTTGAGATTTGGCTGCCCTTTTTTTTTTCTGTTGGCTTTTATATGCCCTTTCACCACCAAGCTTTTGTACTAATATTTCAGGGTCTTCAGTGTTCTTTCCTCAATTCATTTACAGGATAAATTAATTCTTAACGTATGTGTGACCACTGTTTCAAACAAAAAGAAGAAACATTTTCATACTTTGGTTGATAGTTTGGTTTTGGGCACAGCAAATACATGCTGTCTGCTTATTCTTCATGAAATTCCACTTCAAGAGTGGAAGGCAATCATTTGATAAAAGCTCAGTATTACTTAAAGGCTGTGTGTGAAAAAGAAGAATTTTTTCACTGCTCATCTTTGTAGAAGTTGAAATACTTGTACAATCATCTTTCCTCATTAAACTCCTGGGTCTGCTGTAGAGCAAATTGTGTATCCATTAGGTTTCTACTTCTAAACTGGCTGCTTCATGCTGTAAAATTCTCTTCCAAGTGAGGTGAAACTGGCCCTTCTTTCTAGTCCGTCTGCCAGTAAGCAAAGACATTTTTATTCAGGAAGATTTTTCCAATTATCTGGTCACTGAGGAAGGACTTCTAACTGGTGGCTGTTCAATTTTCTCTATGCATGTGCTTTAAAATTGCTTTTTCCTCAGTTGTATTTTAATATTGCTGCTTAATTGTGTTTTAATATAGCTTTTCCTGGTTTTATTCTCAGTTTTTCATTTAATATTTTTGTGATCTGCCTTGAATCCTAGTGTTGGGAGAAAGGCTAGATATAAATAAAATAAATACACATATCAGCAGTAATGACTTCTGTCTGTCCTTATTCAGCTATAGGGAAGACAAGGCAGCTCAAATACAATGATTTCAGTGTACAGAAAGGGAGTTTCATTAAGTTGATATTTGTTGAACGTTTGACAAGTTTGAAATAGGCTATTACTGAGACTTAAGTTTTACATCACCAAAATGAACATGTGCAGGGCACATGTGTAGAAATGAATGCTGCATCAAAAAATCTGGAGTAAAAGTATCAGATATCAGTCATGAGAACCTTGGTATGGATTTTCGAGTCTGGATGCAGAATCTTGAGATTTTTAGTTCTATATTTTGTTAATAGGTAATGAAACTTGTTCATTTTGCAGACTATGACTTCTGTGCGTATTTCTCTCAACATCAACAAGTTCAGAATGATGCATTGAATTTGCACAAAATTCAGCATGTGTAAAAGTGGGGGTACTTTCATTGTAGCGGAAGATTTTTCTCGGGCAATATTGAGTAACTCTTCTTTAACTTTTTTTTTTTAATAGAAAGCCCAAAAAGGAAGAACAACTCAGTGAAGAAGCTGCCAAGGTGATTTCTAGCCTTCCTGACTTATCTTTCATGCATGCCAAGGTGTTGATGTTCCCAGCCACATTAACGCCTTCAACAAGTTGCCAAGGCAAGGTAGACTAAAATGAAATGAATTGGACAATTTCTATTGATATTTCCCCCTTAGTTCCTTTTTCTGGGTCCTATAAAATAATCTTGCTTTAATTAAAAATTAAAGTTCAGATGATTTGTTGGTAAGCAGCACTAGAATGGTATACATAGTTATGTATATTTATTTACATACTGGAATCCTAAATTTATAATTAGAGAAAAAAACTGTAAATAACTGGGGAAGATTGAACTTTTTTTGAAGATTTATCCCTTTTTGTTGTGCTGGGGTGTAAACATTAGTCTTTGTGGAATACACTGGTAATGTCCTTCTTAAAGAAAAATTTATAAATATTTTTTAAAAATCAAAAGTTCCAATCTTTGCTGTTCATGAAATTTCTGTCAGTTTTTCCTTTCCTCTCCCCCAGGATGACTCACTTCTGAAAATCCTTTTTTTGAAAAAGCCCAAGTATTGTAGTTTTTCAGCAGCTTTCATCTGATGTGGCTTTTTCATTTTTGGGGACTGGGAGGTCTTTTTTTAAAAAAAGCTTTTTGACTTCTAACGGTATGGATTTCTCATCTTTGCCTTCCAAGAGATTTACTATCTGTTCTTTTTAGTTAAGTGATAGATCACTGCCTAACCATTGAATTGTTTGGAATCTATGTATTAAGTCAGTTTGATTTGGGCTGGAAGGACCAAAACTATCTGAGTATCTTACAGTGAAATATACCTGTTACATTTTTTGTTGTACCACTATTCTTATGTTTGATTTTGCACAGTGTAAATTTGACATAATCATAGACTGCTATGGTTTAGGCTGTATGTACAGTAAAACTATGGGTTGTAAATGTTTGGGGAAATTCCTATGGAAAAAGAGAATGCTATGTAGAACAACCTCTCAAGGTTTATGTGCATGCCTGAGGTCTTTTTGAAATTTCAGTGTATAAATTTCCTCTTAGCTTACACAAAATAAAAAAATAAAGTTATATAGTCTGTTACTGTGTGTAGTAATGTTGGTGTTCATCTTATACTTTTGGTACTGCCAAAAAGCAAAATGAAGACCAGTTCTTCCCTGCTTAGAAGGAAAAACAAGCTTTGATGCAACAACTTTACAATCTACCTCACTGAAAGCTACAAGGTAGATGTTGAGATTAATGTGTTTTTATGTCCAGATGACAAATTGGGAAAATGTTTTCCTTGTGCTGCACAGTATCTCTCTGTGCAGTATTGAAGCAATCTGGCTGAAGTTTATAATGATGCTCCAGAGGAGTTTTTACCTGGTTGGTAAGATTGGAGTTTGTATGGCCTTGGATTCTTCAAGCACCAGGAATAAGCACAGCCACCAAGAAGAGTGAGGGCGACATATATAATAAAATGGTGCAAACAGCCACTAAATCTCTCATCACCACTTTCCTCTGGTAGGTGAAAGGGTTCCACTGATGTGCATGGGACAGCTTCCATGTGGTAGCAGAGAACCAGAAAAACAGTATTATAAACCAACACACAAAGGATGGACCTGAGCCAACAGGTTCAGTTTACAATAAAGGGGATTAGACTGAAAATTAGGGAGAGATTCCTGCTCTTACAGGCTGCTGGACAATGGAACAGACAACCTTGACATTTGGTGGACTGTCCTGCACTAGAGGTTTTTAAACGGGGGCTGGATAGCTCCCTATTATGAATGCTCTATTGGTGCATTTTTCTGCATTAGGAAGAGACTGGAACTAGATGACCCTGGTGGTCTAACCCACTTCTGATTTGATGAAATTATTACGGAAATGCTCTTTCTATATGACAAACCTATAGTACTTATTCAAAAGCATGTATTTGTAGAGGAATTGCTGATTGATTTAAAAAGTCAGCCTTTCCCATTCTAGAAAATAGAAAAAGTAAAGAATTAGGGGGGGACCTTCTACTAATGCCTCCAATATGCTAAGATTTCAAAAGAAACTTAGTATTCTTTGCTTTCTTTATTAGCCACATCTGTTAACTAAATGAACAGGAGGAGGAAGAATTAACAGTACTTTAGAGTAATTCAGCCAAAAGGATTGTGAGCTGTGAGACGAGGCTTCTTAGGTAGCGGGAACATAAACTGATGTGTATTACATGGTTTTGGCCATATGAAGAAGTATGGGAGTCCTACGTTTAAGAAATCAAACCACTTCAGTTGATTGAATTCTTCAAGAAGTTTTTTCTTTTTTTACATTTACCCTTTTCAGAAGGTATAGCTTAAGACAAATTTATCCAAGTCATATTGGACGTGACTGCATTGACCCAGATGAAAGAGCACAAGTGAGTAACATCCATACGTTGAGATGAACTGTGAACTTACTATCCATGTTTAACTGGAGAGCAATTTTCAAACGTTACTGAAAGTTACCAGAAATGTTTAGCTTTATGTGTTAACTGATATTCCAAAAGTTTAGATCAGACTATGGACCATCAAGTTCACCAATGTGAACTAAATTTCAAAAATTTCCCATGGTCATTACTGAGAAAACTTGATTTAAAATCTTTTTCCTTGTTTGCACAATATCTTTGTGCATGAGTAAGCCATTCTGACATAAGCTCTTACTAGCCACTTAGAATTTAATAGAAAGATATTTTACAGAGCCTAATTTGTTCAGACCACTAGGGCAGTGTTATACAAAGTCATAATGCAGGAAACTCCTGTGGTGTTGGAATCATTCTTGTAAAGAGCCATCTGTTTTAACACGTTGTTGGGCATCTCATCTCAATGCTTTGTTAGCATTTTTCCCTTTCCACTTGTAACATCATTCTGTTATGCAGCATATACTTGCACAGCAGCTATCTGGTGTTTTGTTTTTTTTTACTTCTGTATTGTAAAATACCTTTTTGAGTAGGATTCATTATATTGTTAAAGAAAACAGGTAGATAGCTGTTGTGGCAGAGCGCTGGTTGACAGTCAAGATTCAAACAGACAACTCATATTTTAATATAGTCTACTACCCACTTTTTAAGCTATCCTTCTGAAGATTTACCAAGGTCTCATCTAAATTTGATCCCCCTAAAACAATCTATATTTGTAGTATTATGTTTCTCCTACCTTGTATTCCCTGTGGTGTTACATGCCCTCTCTTCATTTTTTGTGACTAATTCACCCAAGTCCCTCTCCCTCTGTTAGTATGGAAATCACAATAATTACTGTCCTTTTTTTGTTGTAAGCTTGGCTATAGATCTTCTGTGTTGTACAGAGCGCTTTAGGTTTACACACATACTGAAAATGAGACTTGCCATACTTCTTGATCTGTGCTTAAACCAGAAAGAGGGCATAGGAAGCCCAAGAGCTCAGTTGCACACGCTTCCAGAAATTCCTTTTCCTATACAACTGAGCTACTTCTTCCCAGTTAAATAGCAACAAAGGCCAGAGCTCAATTGAAAAAAAAAAAAAAGGCCAGAGCTCATCATAGAATCATAGAAATGTAGAGTTGGAAGAGACCACACGGGCCATCCAGTCCAACCCCCTGCCATGCAGGAACACCCTCAAAGCACTCCCAACAGATGACCATCTAGCCTCTGCTTAAAAACCTACAAGGAAGGAGACTCCACTACACTCCAAGATAGCATATTCCACTGCCGGACAGCCCTGACCATCAGGAAGTTTTTCTTGAGGTTCAGGTGGAATCCCCTTTCCTGCAGCTTGAATCCACTGCTCCTTGTCCTGGTCTCTGGAGCAGCGGTAAACAAGCCCTCTCCTTCCTCTACATGGCATCCCTTCAAATATTTAAACATGGCTATCATGTCCCCTCTTAACCTTCTCTTCTGCAGACTAAACATCCCCAGCAATCTAAGTCTATCCTCATAGGGCATGGCTTCCAGGCCCCTCACCATTTTGGTCGCCCTTCTCTGGACTTGCTCCAGCTTGACCATGTCCTTCTTGAACAGGGGTGCCCAGAACTGGACACAGTATTCAAGATGAGGTCTAACCAAAGCAGAGTAGAGTGGTACCAGTACGTCCCTCAATCTAGACACCATACTCCTATTGATGCAGCCGAGAATTGCGTTGGCTTTCTTGGCTACCGCATCACACTGCTGACTCATGTTCAGCTTGTGGTCTATTAAGATTCCTAGATCCCTTTCACATGTACTGCTATCCAGCCACGTGTCCCCTATCCTATACTTCTGTATTCCATTTTTTCTACCCAAGTGTAGGACCTTACACTTCTCTCTGTTGAATTTCATTTTGTTAGCCTTGGCCCAGCTCTCCAATCTATCCAGGTCATTTTGAATTTTGATCCTGTCCTCTGGCATATTAGCAACCCCTCCCAATTTGGTGTCATCTGCAAATTTGATGAGCATGCCCTCTATTCCTTCATCCAAGTCATTGATAAAAATATTGACCAGCACTGGGCCCAGGACAGAACCCTGTGGCACCCCACTAGTCACTTCTCTCCAGGATGAAAAGCAGCCATTCGTGATCACCGTTTGGGTTCAGTCGGTCAACCAATTACAAATCCAACTAACAGTGGCCCTGTCCAGCCCGCATTTTACTAGCTTCTTTGCAAGGATGTCATGGGGAACTTTGTCAAAGGCCTTACTGAAATTGAGATATGCTACATCCACCGCATTCCCTTCATCTATCAGTCAACACATTCCCTTCTCTTGTAGGCCTTCAGAAACATGTCTTTATTATGGCTCCAAGCACATAGGCTATTCAAGGTACATGGTCCACATATCAGTCACTCTGAGAGAGAAAGGGAAATGCGGGGGCGGGGCATAGAGGTAATATTGAGTGAGTGAAATGGTAGGAGGGGAAAGGAATAAGCAGTTTCTTTCAACTGATCCTTTAATGCTGGCTTGTAGTTGCTGGAACGAAAGGAATCCCCTAATCATGTATGATTTGAGAAACAGGCAAAATGCACCTAAACCAAGTCTTGGATGTGTTGCTTTTCTGATTCCATGGTTTTTCTCTTGTCTACACCTCCATTGTCTTGGTTCACACATAGGATGGGGGAGCATAATGACAGGTATCTGCCACATTTCTGTTGCTCCCTCTCTGTCAAGGATCCCTTTGCTTGTAGCTCTGAGCCAATGAGTGGAGCTAGTAGAGCTGGCCATGCAGTCCTTGTGCAGTTCAAAGTATCGCCTTTTGTAAAAGTGATGCAGAAATCCGTAAATGCATGCACACACTGTATTTATCTTGCATTTTGTCTCCAATCTAGTGCAAATACAGCTGTTCTCTCTTCTTCTAAAATCTTCAGAGCTATATCATAAACAGACACATGGCTCTCTGCCTAATTATTTACTCACAGACTCTGAAGAGCGGGTGGGTGGGTGGGTAGTGTGGATGTCTGCAAAAGAGAGAGAAAAGGGTATTTGGACCAAAATCTTTGCACATTCAGATTCTTATCTAGCTAAAATGCTCAGGTACAAAATAATGCTGTGAAAGTGTCACAGGAAGCGTAATTACTATTTTCACAGCTCACCCCCTTTACATTCTATCCAAATACAGCATGCAAAAAAGTTGTTGGTGTGACTGACAACAGTGCCACCTGCTGTATTACTGAGACAAGTTTCTAGTCCCACAAAAGAATTTTCTTAGAGATTGTGCATGAGGCATATTTCTCTAGCTTGTCCTTGATTAACTTTGAGGTTGCCAGTGGAGAATTCACTAGAACATACAATAAATATGCTGTTCCCATGTGCAATGACCATTAACAGTTGCTGCCTCACTATTTGGTTTTCCATAATGGGAATGGTACGATTATGCTACTTTCATGGTACAGGGTGCATATCTATTGAAGGCCAAGTGCCGTCTTCTGCTTTAACTTGGTTTTTTTAATCTTAGAGTTTAATTAATTACTGGTACATCTCTGCCAAGGCACAAGAAAATCTAAACAAAGAACATGTGCTCAAGTGTGACTGCTATGTGTACTATCAACATAATTATCGTTTGTAGGATTATCTGATGTATACTGCCATGTAACTTTAGTCTTCTTTATCTGACTAAGAAATCTCCTGTCCTTTTAAGGTGAAATCAGTCACACCAAATCAACTGGTGAGTGGAATTCATCCTTCTCATATGTTGACAGTTGTTAGTCGTCACTAGACTGATCACTGTCTAGTCATTAGTGAACCCCAAAATAAATTGGATTTATCTTTGTATTGACTGAACAACTGATTTAATGGGTCTGCTCTAGTTGAGACTAACCAACATGATTCCAGTGGTCATTATGCGAAGCTGCGTGTTTTACAAAAAAAATTAAAAAGTAAAAAATATCTGACTGTTCAATTTCATAATAAACTGAAGATTTAAAGATAATTCTCACTTTGTCTTTGATTCAGTTTGTATGCGTTTAACATGGTAATTGGCAAAGCTACATGATATTGCTTGTCTGGGATAAATCACATGAAAGGAACAAAGAAAATTTGCCTTTTAAGTGTTGCATTTTCATGAAATTCTCCTCAGTTTTTGGGCTTCTGCAGTACTTAAAACATATCCAGTGGGATTTGTTTTACTCTTTTCCACACATGTTTATGTAGTGTTTGGAACTTCAGTTAAGTCACAGATGCCCTTGGGCAGATGTAACTATTTTTATGGTTTTAGCTTATGAATTCAGAATGCTGGTTTTGACCTATAAAGCCCTAAACAGCTTGGGGCCAAGATACCACCTCCCATATCTCCCTAGAATTTGAGATCCTTGGTGAACATCTTGTTGTGTGTCTCATCACACCAAGAGAGTTAACTGATGCGTGCATGAGACAGGGCTTTCTCCGTAGTGGTAGCTCTCTTGTGGAACTTTCTCTTAACTCAGACTGGTTCCATCCCTTTTGAACTTTTGGTGAGGAGACAAGACCACTTTTTGTGTCCCTTGTGGTCCCTAAAATTGGTTAAGTTTTGGACTATTTTAATTCTGTGTGTGTTTTCAAATACAGTTTTTATTTACTAGCATTGCCTCCAGAACCTGGCAGGCTGAGAGGTAATAAATATTTTATTTTTAAAAAGATGAATAAAATGATTCTTTGGATATTTGGCCTACCTAGTATTTGACTTTAAACTTCCTTTTGTCTATGAGAGTAAACAAATTATGTTAAGCTGTACTAGATTCTTCTTCCTCTTGTATAGTCTTCCCTTCTGTCTCATTCTCATTCTCGAAGTCTTACCTGTACATAATCTTCCCATCTTGCCCCCAGTTGATTTGTGCGCTAACGTTTAATCACTGAACTCACTTGTGCTTTTACACCAAGTGAGACATCAATTAAAACAATGTACTTTATACTAAAGTACTTAAAACTATTTATGCTTTTTTCCTAAGTGACTTACTATGCTGGTGTAGCTGTGTAGCCAGTGCATGCAACTTTTTTTAGTCCTCATCCTTCCACAACTTTTATTCAAGAAAGCATTTCGGTCAGATTAGAGATAGACAAAGTCTCCAGGCTCTTACCAGCATGGATTGAAAATACACTGAACCATATTCACCCCCCAAATGGTACTTGGCTTGTTTCCAGTCTATGCAACTTCTTATATCAGCCTAGCGCCAGTCATGAAGGGATGGGGGGGCGGGGGTCAGTTTGCCCTGGGTGGCTTTGCCCCGTCCCACTTCCCCCCACACGCACTCCAAGCTTTGCCACTGTCTACAGCAAAGCAAAGCAGAAGTTCCTTCTGACTTTGCCAGGGGCTACTTTCAAGGGCTGTCCTAGAACATCTAACCCCAAGATTTTTTCATATGGTGTGTTTTCCCCCTCACCCATGTTTGGCAGCTCTTCAAAACAGCTCTCTAGCAAAGGCAATCTGAGTATGCTAGGGGGCTGTTTGAAAAGCTGCAGCCTGGAATACTTGGGAATGACACAATTACACACACAGGGTGGTAGAGGGATTTCTCCAGATAACCTTCCAGGGATAGGTTTGCTCCAACTCCCACTCACACTAGAGAAGTGTTGTAGGACTTAAAATGCTCATCTCTTGTTTTGGTGAGCCATGCCAGCCATCTGAAATTTGCTTCTAGGTCTGAGCTCTGTAAACATTTGTGGGTGCTTCTAGGTCAGACCAAGAGCCCTTCTGCTCCAAAAGTGAAAGAGTCACTAAAAACCTCCACTCAGGTTCCTTCTGTGAGAAACACAAAACCCATAATGGCCAGAAGCACTGAGCTCTGAAAGGCAAACTGTCTTGTTACATGGAAGAGTCTTTCAGCTGTCATAGTGATGAAAGAGCTCTCCTATCCCTTGCGAGTTTAATTATTTGTTGCACAAGGCTACTAAAACTCTCTAAACGTGGTCCATTAACTTGGTTGAGCAGATTTGTAAATCCTGAATGTATAAGAAGCCCTGACTTCAATACAGTAAGTTTTAATATTTTTATAATTGAAACTGAGATTGATTAGAAGTTAATTTGTATTTTTGTGCATGTCATCTAATGTCAGATGTTAGTTGCTATCAATCTTTACTTAATGAAGAAGGTGGAAAAATCCCATTGCACATGTGTGTAAAATAACGTTTTTGCTAGTGGTGAAAACTTCAAAAGAGCCCCCAGTTGTGTGCAAAACCAGCTAATATTTGTGCATAGACTTCACCATGTTGCTGCTGCGAATAATACATTCAGTTGCCGTCCACAGCTGCGAAGAGCGGGCATGTACCTCACCCTCTCTCCATGCTTAGAGTAATGTGTGAGAAGGGTACTCTGCATGGAGGCCAGGATATTTCTTTTGGTGAGGTCTCTCCCTCACACATGCATACCACCTTTTTAAGGTTGTAGCATTGGACCACTTCTGGACTACTGTGTAGAATAGTCTTCCTCAACCAGGTGCCCTCCAGCTGTTTTTAGATTAATTTTCTATCGTCCTCAGTCAGTTGGCAGTGATGGTGGGAGTGTGGTATGTGAAGAACAGCAGTTGGAAGAAGGCTCCTGCAAAGGAGCTACCTTTTCAGCCGTGCCTGGTGAAGAAGGGTGCCTACTGTGCATCTATGGAGGGGCAGCAGCCTGTTAGGTATACACAGCATATCTTAAAGTAAGTTGCACTGCAACATGGCTTCAGTTGATTCTTTTCTATGATCATATTACTGTGCTGGAAATAGTTTCATCCTTTGTGAATGGCTTTTTAACATGGACAATAAACTACCCCTATGCCCAACCTACACTGAAGTAGTCTCTACGAGATTTTGAGAGACAGAGAGAGACTGGAGTCCAGCCATTGATCTAAATGTGGTATCACATGTACTGTTGTAAGGTTGGCAGACTTAAAGCTCCACTGCTGAGTAAAAGCTGGAGCTCTGTCAAATCTAGCCACCAGTTCTGTCAACAAGCACTCCAGTATTCAACTTTCCCTCCTCCTCTTCCTGTCCTCTGGCCTCTCTGTGTTTTCTGTATCCATCTGGAGTTGACTGTTCCTTGTGCCTTGCCTTCTTTTTGGCTGGAAGAAGGAAAAGGGTGGGGAGGTGCAACCAAGGAGCAGGCTGGCAGCGTGAGCTCATGTAAAAGGAAGGCCTGCTTTTCCTGCAGGAGGCCACATGAGATGATTCTTCCTCAGGCTTGGGAAGGAACGTAGTTCTAGGAATTTTCTCCCCATCCACCCCACATCCCAGCTAGTGGTACCAGTGGCTGGCAAAACCCCTTATTGTTTCCATTGTGAAGCAAGGCAAGCTGAAAGTTGGCAGTCTGTTGGCAATTATCAGTATGATTGTTTCCTTGAGTCCTGTTCGAATTATGCAATATGAGTCAAAAGAACACCCTGTTCGCCCAGGAAAAGAATATTATTTACCCTGAACGTAGAGATCTGAGGTTAGAAGATATAAGTTACACTTAAGTATTGTGGTACATTATACAGGCATATCTCTAATAGTGAAGTTCCCTTTTACAAATTCTTTTTATGCCTGCCCAGCCCTCTTTTCCTTCTCATGTTCTGTCTTCCTGGAGGTTTTTAGCAACATTGGTATTGAAAGGATGGTGACGAACGGCTGGAGAGAAACTACTTTCAAGTCGGCAGTAACAATACAATAATAATTGAGCTACGAAAGAGTAAGAGTCTACTCTAGCCAGTCCTTCTGTAACTGTGTGCCAGCTCTCAACAGGCAAGATTAAAAAGGAGCTGCCTCCAGAATTCCTTACTGACCTTGCATGAATGGCAAAATGGAGAAGAAAGGGAAGAGCAGATAAACCTGCCTCATCAGCTCTCCTGGCATGTTAAAAATGACAACAGCATAGATTTGTAAGTCTGGCCACCAAAATGAAAATCATAACAAAAGCAGAGGCTGCAGAAAGGAGGAGCGCTCCTCAGATACATTTTGGGAGAAGCCTTCAAGTCATCTCTTGAAGATTCAGAATATATTTATTTATGCAAGCCTTACCTGATCATGTTGTTTCATTTCATACACACATATTATTTTGAATAAAAATTTGCTGAGATATGTTGTACTGCTCTTCTTTTTGTGATATAGGAGTCTGTCTCTAGTTTTTCCGTTTTACTTCTCCCCTGCTATCAAATTTTTTGTTTAAAAGAATGCCCAGGAACACATCTGCTTCATTAACTGAGATATACCTGTATTGAACTATGATATAGAAAGTCTTTATGAGATGAAATACTATTGTGTAACAAGCTAAAGAAACTACTATGTATACTCGTATATAAGTCACCCTCGTGAAGAGTGGTTTTGAACCCAAGATGAAAGATTTTGATTTGACCCATAGATAAGTCAAGTGTCATTGCACAGAGAGAGGAAAACCCCAGTGCTGCCTCAGGCGGCCAATTGCCCCTGGCCACTGACATCATCATTTTCCTGCCCAGGCATTCAGAAAAGCCTTTCACCATTCTACTCAGAGGAGTTGATGGTTCCTGTTTTGATAAAAGTTAAGATGCAGTATTAACTCTTGCCAAAAAGAGGAATCATCCCTTCTCTGAGTAGAGTAGCAAAAGGCAAGAGTTTAGTCCATCCCAGGAGAACCTAAAAGAAGCACTGACCCCCGGCTCTCTTTTCTCTTCCTGAAGGAGAAGCGCCTTTTCCCACCCAGATATTCAAAAAGGCCAGAAGTGGCACCATAGCAGAGAGAGCAGAGGGAATTCTTTTGGGTTCTCCTGGGATGGACAAACCTCTTGCCTTTTGCCATTCTACTCAGAGAAGAGGATGTGTCCTGTTTTGATAAGCACTTACATTGACCTATAGATAAGTTGACCCAGTTTTTTGTGATCAATTATTTTACTTAGACTTGGACATGAGTATATATTGTAATAGCAGAGTGCCCTAATCCAGATTCTATAATACTGAAGAGACTGTTTAAAAGGATAACAGAAATCTAAAATGTTTCTCAAATTAGTATTTATCTTCTTAAAAAGTTAAGTTTTTTAAATAACTAAACATTATCGGATCCATTGTTTCTGATGTTTTGTTTTTCCCTTGCTTGACATAAAGGGGCAAACATATGTTAAATTTGATAAAAGTCACCTTTGTGTGTAAAATATCAAAATAGATTGACAGTTCTCCCTGAGTGGATAAGTTTGTTCATCTCTGTGCTACATTATCAGCTCCATCCCACTGGAATGATTCTGCTTGCAACCTCACTCCTCTGTTGACCTGGCTGTGCTGCTGTGCACTGTTACTACTGGGGCAGCCAAATGGGTTAGCCCGCACTATTAAATGAGTAACAATTGACAGAGCTCCACTGCCTTCAGTCACTGTGCTTCCTTTCATCATGTGAAGATCTGGTCCAACAGGTTTGTCTGTTGTGGAACTGTGAACAGACTTTGGAATAAAGCAGCAGCCTGCCAGTTTTCTTTTTGTTTCTGGCAGGACTCTGTGCCTTTAACAGCTGCACAGCGAGTGGAAAGTTGAGGGTTTTTCTGGCATTGTGTCAGATGTGAACTGCTTTATTTCTGCTTGTCAGGCAGCTCTTACTAGCAGAGAAACCTGTCAGCTGTAACATGGCAACCCCAGGAGTGAGATATGTGGTCCTTCATTCTTAAGAGAAGGTGGAAGCTGACTATTTTGTAAAAGGTAACTGAGTTGGATGATTAATGGTGGGGCCAGTCATGCTTCCTATAATCCAGTCCAGGACCAGTACTTCTCATTTATTTCAAATCCATGGTGCTCAGTGCTATGAACAGGGTGAAATGGCACAAGACCTCCATAGAAGGCTCCCAAGCTAACAAAGACAAAATAGAAATAAAGGGAGAGACCAGCAATTGTTCCGCAACAAGAAATGAGGAGCTGGGTAGCTGACCTAAGGAATGTCCTTCTGTTTAAAATAAAAAGCTACTGGACATCAACTGTATTGTAGAAAATTAAACTGATGCTTCAAGATAAAGCCTAATCCAGACACAGTGGTATGATACTTAGAGGAGCATTTATTTAAAACAATATATCCACCTTTCGTCTAAGAAGTTTGTTCTTCCCACACCATCTATTGTATTCTTACAACAAGTCTGTGAGGCTGACACATCATGGCTGGCCAAAGAACACCCAGTGAACTTCATGGCTGATTAGGGATTTGAATCTAGTTCTCCCCATTTCTAATTCACAACACCCAGGTGACTCTACCAAAGAGAAAGCAGTAACTTCCCAGATATTTTCTGGCTGGGTTGTTAATTATATCTCTTGCAGGGCCAATAGGATTGTTGGCCAGACAGCCAATAGGGAGGAAGGATGTAACCCACCAATGAAAAATTCTTCTCAAAGTAGTGGGAGGAGTTAATCTCCAGAAGAGGGAAGATTGTTAATTTGCTGTGCTGGGAAGAAAAGGACTATTCTTATTCCAGGGTACTTTGCAGATCTGAATCCACTTCCGTTCCCCCATCTGGCACATTCTTTTACTACCCAGCTTTGTATGCTTGCACTTGGCTCAAAAAGACTCAGCTCCAGCTGTCAGATGGAATTACATAAAATGATAGAAATCCACAGGTGCTGAAAAAGCATTTTATTATGCAGAGCATGACTAGTGATAATTTCATCTTATTGCTCACAGCCACTGTCAGCCTTCTGCAAAAGGGACAAGTTGTTCTATACCCTCCAGTAGTGGGTATCTTAATTGTTTCCATAATGTGCTTCCCAAATTTAGAGAAATAGCAACAGGTATCACTGTCTTAAAGCTTTAGGTTTTAGTCATCAGATTTTTACCCCAGAGGCAAATTTTGCACTTGCTATCTTATCTAGCTTTCCATTATCATTACACCACTTGCTGCTTTTCCTATTGTGTATTTATTTCTCACCGGATGAGGAGACACTCTAATGAATGTTCCTCATCTGGGAAGCTGGAGGGCCCTTAGTGCGCAGTAAGTCTTTACAAAAACAGTTCTAGAGCAAAAGTCACTGCTGAGTTTTTCCTGTCCCACTATAGAATCCTTGACTTGTGTACAAATTAGACCTCAGCTGTGATTTTTCTCTCTCTTTATCTTTATGGGTGAAAGTGAAAATATATGCTAGAATGTATGCGATTTTTCAGTTTGTAGCCAAAAAATAAAAATCCAGTAAGATTTTTATTGATTTGAAGCAAGAATAAGTCCAATTCTGAGAGACTGTGTGTTGCTTTAAAAAAAGCTTGGAGAGCATGTAGCACTGACACACCACATAATTGGTGTTTAAAAGCACAACACTAGGGATAGGGAAACTCTGGCTGTCCCAGAGGCTGCTGCACTATAGCCATTTCCACACGAGGCTGTTATAGCACTATGATTCCACTTTCAACATCCTCTGCCAAATGGCCCCTCCCGAAACTGCAAACTCCAGGATTCCATAGGATGTTGAAAGTGGAATCATAGTGCTATAACAGCCTCGTGCGGAAATGGCCCTAGTCTCTCCTCATTCCGGACTACTGAACATGCTGGCTGGTAAGAACTCATGTCCAACAAGACGCAGAAACCCATAGGGTTTTTTCCCCTCCACTATACTGTTTTTCAATTATTCTGGTAAAGAATTGCTGCTAAGGTTGTCATCAAGTGGTACGTTTTGTATTTGCATTCTTTTGGCCAGCGTGTGTATAAATAACTGCCAAATGAGGCTACATCCCATGCATCTGATGAGGTGGGCTGCAACCCATGAAAGCTTATGCCAAACACAGCTTGCTGTTAAGGTAGGTACCAAAAGAATTAAAATTGGTTTATTGCCTCAGGTCTTCAGTAATTTATATTTTTCTGTTTCAGTTAATGTAATGAAAATCCCATTTCCATTAGAAGCTGCTTCTCATATATGCCAATTAAGTTAGTGTATGTATGTGAACCCATCCCTTCAAGTTTCTGTAGACTTGATCCCATGAATTCCAAAAATTTTTTAAAAAGTCAAGGAATACTGAGAAGTGTTTTTGCCAGATTCTTCCTCTGAAATATAGCCTACAATATCTACAAATCTCTAATCTTATTGTAATCATAGAGGTGCTTGTAGAGCTTTTATGACTTTTAAAATGGTGATTGTTAAAATTGAAAAAATTCAAAATTTCCATTTTGAAAGAGTGGGGGTTTTTGTTCTGTATTGAAGGTAAATGGAGGACATGTTTCACCCCTTCCATTCCTCTCAACCCCTCCCAAGAAGGAGAAGTACCTGAACACAGGAAGAATGATAGTTCTTGTGTAAATATATAAAATGAGAGAGAAACACACAACAAAAGCAATGATGATGATTGTTGAAGAAGAGAGTTATATATGGACAGAGGCTAGAAATGTTCACTTAGAGCACAACACTTGGATTTAAGTGGTTTGTTCCCAGATTCCTCTGCACGGATCTGGAGACTTAGCAGTCTGTGGCTCAACCTAAGCACAGATGCCATGATGGAGCTGCCTTGATAATCTTGATCAATAACTCAGGCCTCTATGAGCTTCAAGGCTGGAGCTGTAAGCTTGTTCAGGTGTTTTCTAAGGCACACGAATATGGAGAGGGGACATATCTTTCCCATTCTCTACTATTCCTATTTCCAGCACCACCCCTGCACATGTGGAGGGGGAATTTCCAAATTCCAAAGGGTTCCAAATAGGACAGAAGCTCTCCACAGATGGTAGTGGGCTCTCCTGTCAAGAAAGTCTATCAGCAGTTAATAAACTCCTCCGCATACTGGAAGAAAACTTAAATAAACTTATACCTCAATAAGCTTAGAAGAGTTTATCATTGTGCTCTTCCAGTGTTCACTGGTGTTCAATTAATGATCAGGCCTCCTCAGTATGGGGCTAGCCCACATACAGTTGCCTGCTTTTCTCATGTCATCCCTACATGGCCCCTTGCTGCTGCTGCTAAAGCAAGGTCATAAACCATCACTGCATGTTAGGAAAGGCCCCCAAACAATTTGTGTGTTCCCCATGCATCTTGTTTTCAGTGCAAAGGAGGTTTAATTAAAGGCAAACGACCCCCATTTTTTATGTGTGAAATTTTGGCAGTGCTGTCAATAATTGAGGCCTGTTGGGTTTGAGGAGTGGAAATATGATCCTACTCTGACCCCTGAAAGGTACTCCGATGCGCTATTCTATGGTGACTACCTCTCTTGTGGTTGCTGGGCATTTGTTGAAGACGGGGGGCGGGGGGCACAGGAGATCTTTCACTGCAACTTGCAATAAAAAATTGCCTTCAAATAACTCCAAATGCCATCTAAGAGGCATGGGGAGCACTCTCGTCATATTTTGAGGTCTTCCTTGGCCCTAGAGTGCATTTGGGAGCATTTTTAAAAATTTTCTTTTTTAAAAAAATAACCTCTTGAGGGTCCTCCAGCAGCCCACAGGCAGCACTTTGTCCGCCCCAACCTATACAGATATGAGGTAAAAATTAAGAAGTTGATCAGCAAAGGCATTTTGAGTTAAAGGTATTTCCCAGATCTGAAAAGGCCAAGGACTATTCTTTATGGCTCCTTGCCTGCTTCCTTTTCTCTGGAGTATATTGTTTTGTTATGGTGGATATATGTATATAGCAAGGAATGGGAAACCTGTTGTCCAGATGCTGCTGGAACTGCACGTCCCATCATCCTCACCGGCAGAGTTAATTATCAGGGTGATGGGAGCAGCAGTCCAACATCTGGAGGGCCATAGGCAGTCCATCCTGATGTCTAGGATGATCGGGGTTTTAAATTGTAAGGAAGGGTAAATTGTTTGGAAAGAAAAGTATCTCGTTTTTGCTTCTAACACATGAGACCCTTCTCAGTTCAACATCCCTCCTTTTAGCTAGCCCGCAAGGGCTCCATTTTCTTTTGATCGGTCAAAACAAGAAGGCAGCAGCACTGAGGAGGCACTGTCGCTGCTTGCTCTTCAGATCACTTCTAGAACAACAGAGAAGGTGGGCCCTTTTGAGGGGGTGAGAATTCTGTCCTTGACCCCTCAGATCACCACAGCTTTGAAATGAGATTGAGTGGGGGACAGAGGAAAAAGAAAAAAAGCTATAGGGCAGTGGTTCTCAAGCTGTGGGTCCCCAGATGTTCATGGACTTCAGCTCCCAGAAGCCCCAACCACTATGGTCAATGCTCAGGGCTTCTAGGAGCTGAAGTCCACAAACATCTGGGGACCCACAGGTTGAGAACCACTGCTATAGGGGCTTCGAAGAAACAATACAGTTGCTCTACCCCAGTTTGTGTGCACAGTACTTGGCTTTAGATATCAACTGTGTATTTCTTCCTGGTGTTGTGAACATATATAAAGTTTCTTTGGAGAGACAGACAGAACCTGAAAACGTAGGGTTAACTCCTATTGTGCAAGAGCCTTAACCAGTCCAAATCTGTGTCTTGAGCAATATACTCTTTGCAGGTAATTTGAGGAGCTGCTTCACTGTGGTCAGGTGACTGATGAAGGAAGTGTGGACTATTTGTGGGTTTATAAGTATGTTTTGCAAGGTTTTACAATGAAAGAGGGTGGGGATCATTTTATAATGACTGAAAATTCTACACTAGAGAGATGAAATATTTCATTGCTGTGTTACTTTTGGATTGGTTAGTGTATGTCAGAAGTATTTATTTATTGTATTTGTAGGCCGCATTTCTCCTGGAATTGTGAGAAATAGTCAAAACAAAAAGTAATTTCAGAATTTCACTTCCATTTGTATTACTTGCTATTTGTGTGTGTGTATGTGTGTGTTTTCTAGGCCTACACTGTTTGCTTGCTTAAACATGCTATCTATCCTTCCCCACCCAAAGGATGGCTTAGCTTTGCTTACTTTCTTACGGTATATTATTAAACCACACTTGATTTATTATATAGCATATTGAGGGCCACAAGTTTCCCATCCCAAATAGAGAGTCGCCCACTACAAGCACTCAGCTCCACTTATTATTACAAACATAATGGCAAGATGGAAACTTTCCCTGGAAATGTCGCAATCTAAATCGGTAAAGAGCAATTCCATACAGAACATAAATGGTGTGACCTTTGCATACACTGATTTGAATTCTGTTGGTTAACCCAAAGTAGAGTAGACCCACTGAATCAATTGTTGAATATGAGGGTCAGTATGTATGCAGTGGCTGGAAAGTAAGACAACAACCAGGAAGAACTAGCTGGAAATCTCCATTTAACTATGGACTTCACTTAATTCAGGGTGAGCAGGACTGGATTAAGATGCTGAGGACCTAAACTATGTTGAGTTTACCAAATAACAAAAAGTTGTATTATTCTACCAATGATATAAAAGCTGATAGTTTTTTAAAAATAGAGACTCTCACACAGCCTGAGGCCTAAGTAAACTTTAGTTTATATAGCTTCTATGGAAGTCTGGCACTATATCTCAGCCTCATCTACCTCACTAAGTTGTTGTGAGTATCAAAAGACAA
Source organism: Iguana delicatissima (assembly GCA_948472985.1). NCBI lineage: Eukaryota > Metazoa > Chordata > Lepidosauria > Squamata > Iguanidae > Iguana > Iguana delicatissima. The sequence continues at coordinate 64,346 of CAOKZL010002446.1, forward strand.
ACAACATGTGTAGCCCTGGAGGACAGGACAGAGATGGAGGTAAATAGCTAAGCTTTTGTATGCACAGAATGTACCTGTCAGGATGCAGAGCCCCTGCCATCTGTTGGTCTGTTGGATGTAGAGTGAAATAGCATATGGTAGTCCATGTGGATATAATGCTGTAGGCCTTCATAGAGTTAAGCTAGTAATGCTAGCAAGTATCCAGGGCTAATTGATGATTGCAACAATGGATTGATTTGGAGTTAGCCTGTGTATTGCAAAAAGTATCAGTGGCTAATTGCCTGACTGCCTGTTCCTACAAGGTATCCAGTGAGGGGGAGAAGATCAGGCGAAAACAAAAGCCTCAAGAAGTGTTTTGAGAACCCAAAGTGTTTAGGATAAGAGACAGGAAATATGTTCCTGTCCCAAGGATAAAAAGTGGGAAAACAAATGCAGGTCTGAAAGCTACCTAAAGATATGAAGTGATGTTAAATTTATGATCTGCTCCCTTCACAGCTTTGCAAGCTCAGTGTTTGAATTTATGGGTATAAAAACTGACAACTCCATGTATACTTTAGTCTCAGTAGCTTCGGAAGAAATGTGTTGGGCTGCTTGCTTTGCTACAGATAGAAACTACCATCTACCACAGAGTGAAATTTGTGGCTTGTGATTTATCTGGGACAAGACAATACCTAAAATTTGGCCAGTATCTGAACTATTTTAAATGTATACCAATGGTCCCTCTCAGTTTACACAATCAATTCAGTTTACAGGATTTAATTTTTTCCTATGGAATTGTAGATTCCTATTATTGCTCTTGCTCAATGGGAATCTAAGGACCACTTAACGTCTAACAATATGAAGGAGACAATTGCTAAGTGATGAGATACAGGGGGCAAGGAGGGGGTCCTGCACCAATAGCTGGATAAAAGAGTGATCTCTGCAGATTTCACAGATTCAAAATTCACAGATGCACGAGTCCCAATATGTACAATGGTGTAGTAAAATGGTGTTACTTATATAAAATGGTAAAATAAAAATTTCCTTTTTGGAATTTTTAAAAATATTTTCAAGCTGTGGGTGGTTGAATCCATGGATACAGAATCCACAGATATGGAGGATCAACTGTAGTGCTCCCCCTCATATCTGCCCAGCCTAGTATACTCCATGTGTGTGCACGTCTACACATGTTCCATGTCACATTGGGTTGCCATATTCCACTTCATCCAATCTGCCATATGATCTATGCGGATTAGCCACATTAATTGTTGCATTTTTCATACTATGTTTCAGCCTTCATACCAATGATCTGAAAGAACCAATACAGAGTCCCATTTGAAACACTGGACTTGGAACAGGGGGAGCCAGGCACAAATATTTGCTTGGGCAAAGAACTTACCATGTGACCTTGGGCCACCACTAAGCAAACCTACCTTACGGGCTTCTCCTTTGCCTCTTGGACTCCACGACTCACACCACTCACCCTCTGTTCCCTGCTGCTGCATCCCTCACCTCATGTCTTCACTTGTTTCTTATGCTTTGTCACTTGCTCCAACCACTATTCCCTGATGCTCCCTCACTCACCTCTTTTCATGCATCCCTCCCTTGCCCACACAGCTTGGTTTCCCTTTCCTCCTGCCTGAAAGACAGGGTTACACTTGTTTCTTGCAAAATAATTTCATTAAAAGAATGCCTCCACATTTTGCTCCACATCATGGCTCCTACAAGGGCTAAAGACTTAGGCTGATATTTTAGGCCAGATACTTGGCTATGTAGCTAATTAACATCTCCCAGCCAACCCACCCCCATCCTGATATACTAGGCAGCAGCCACTGTGAGCAAGGGGGAATCTGTTCTTCTGTCAGTTGGGATGCATCGGACTGATGTTGTCACCCACCCACCTTCTTGATCTCCAGTGGAAGCAGGAATTGTGACAGGGATCCTGCTTCTGTCATACCAGAGATTTCTGGAGGGAATGGCTAGGTAAGTCAGTCTGATGCATCTCAACTGACAGGAGAAAAAACCCTCGTTGCTTGCAGTGACTACTACCCAGTAAGTCACAGTTGGGGGCTGTGAGAAGGCTTGCTTTTTCTCCTCACAGACTGGTATGGCAGCTTCCCCCTCCCTCCAGTCTGCTAAAGCCACTTTATACAGCTCTCGCCTTCCCTAAAAACACCACTCTTGTGTATAAAGGCTAAAGCCTTTCCAATGTTATTTAGAACCCCTTTGGATTTTATGGTAGCAAGGTTTTACTTGGTTATAACTACCGAGAAACATTCAGCTGAGTCCATTTTTATAAAAAATATACTATAACTTTTATTACAACAACAAACAGAATAAAGTATTGGTTTTGTATGTATGTCCAAGATCAAACAGATCTTCAGAATGTGTTTAAACAGGTTTTTAAAATATACCTTCACAACAGCATAAAGGCAAAGGTCTCTCACACACAGAGGCCTCTGGCTACCCTTTTTGGCAAAAGCTCTGTTCTCAAATCTAGGTCACTCTCTCTGACCAAATCCAGAAGTGGATTGTTTTCTCTTTTGCCTCTGTCTCTAGGCTTTCTTTGAGAAAACACCCTTCTCATTCAACTCCCCTTTGGCTTACTGAGAAACTCTCTGGCTGAAGGAGTGACTCTCAGCCCCTCTTCTGGAATTTTGACTCTAAAATTTTATCACTGTGCCTACTATATATGTCTCTTCCTCATAGCCCTCGTACCCCTCTTTCCCTCTAATAGGCTGGGTTTCTCCCTGGAGTGGCTATTCTAGTTGCTTAGCAACCAGTTGCTCAGTGGCTTCTCTCACACCTAGGATAGCTATTCCCCCTAGGGTCTGTCATAGAGGGCTTTTTAAACCTTATCAGGATGCCTGTGAGAAAATGAATCCATCCCTCTGATTTCTCTGTCCACCCAGAGAACCTGCACCTGCCATTACAGGAAGTAGGAAGGAGAGATGCTGAATTTTGTGACCAGAAAACCAAACCCTTCTCTGGTTTTGCAGCCTACAGTTGCTTAGAACAATCTTAATCAAAATAAACAAAAACGTGTTCAATAGAGATTGAATTTTTATTATAAAAAGCCCTCTAGTAGATTTATTCCCAGGTGATTGAAGTTTGCTGGATAATTTTGATCTGGCAGTTGTTGGATGTAGAATGTGTGTGATGTAGTGATCTGAGTGTTGGACTAGGTCTCTGGGAAACCGGGGTTCAGATTCTCACTCAGCCATGGAAATCCACTGGGTAAGCTTTAACTAGTCACATGCTTTCAGCAGCAAACCAATGTTAAACCATGTTTGAACAAATTTTGCTGGAAAAAAAACTCATGATGGGGGTCATCTTACAGTTTTCATAAGTCAGAAAATGACTTCAGGGCTAGTTGTTGGATTACATTATTGGTGTATTTAGTTTTATGTGCCTTCAAGTAATTTCCAACTTATAGCAACCTTAAGGCAAACCTATCACAGGGTTTTCTCAGTAAGATTTGTTCAGAGTGGGTTTATTCTTACCTCCTTCCTCTGAGGCTGAGAGAGTGTTTCTTGCTGAAGTCACCTGGTGGGTTTTGTTTAAATGCTGTAACCAGCATTTTTTTGGGGGGGGGGAGGCAAGTTATATAGTTAACAGAGCATCTCAAGGAGAAACTCTTCTTTATAAGATATTTCCTGCCCACTCAGCCCATTGTTTTTTCCTCCTCTGGAAGTTTTTTTTAAAACAACACTGGCATTGAAAGGGTGCTGAAGAACTAGAGAAACACAGACTTTCAGTTGCCAAGTTGTAGCAGGATGTCCGCAGTAAAGAGTGGAATAAAGCTTGAGCTGGGAAAGAATGGGGTAGTCCTCAGCCAATCCTATTCTAGTTTTCTGTATCTGCCTATAAGAGGCAAAGAATCCCTTGCTCAGCATGCATTAAAAGCAAACCAGAAAGAAAGTGGAAAGTGAATTAGCCTGCCTCACCAGCTACCCCCATGTTAGAAAAGTATATTCTTTGCATTTGCCCACCATAATGGAAATGATAAGAAAAATGGAGACTGGTGAAAGAAAAAAGTCATCCCTGGACTCAGTTTGGAACAAGTTTTCAAATGTAGAAGGTTCTACATGTGTTTGTTTCCTTATGCAAGGTTTACCTGACCTGATTATTTCATTTCATGTCTGTATACCACTAATTTTGAATAAAATGTTTTTGTGGTATAGGAACTATCTCTACTCTTTCCATATTATTTCGATCCTTGGCACCAAATTTTCTGTTAAAGAAGTAATGTCCAGGAACACATCTGCTTTGTTAACTAAGATAAACCTGTACATCTTTTAAGTTAAGAAATTACTACAAGTTGCAGAGCAAAGAAAACAATCATTCTTTCCACTCAATTCAATACACAAAAGCAGAGTGGACTGGGAATTTAATTTTACTTCAGCACCAGTTGATGAGGCAATGCTTTTCCATTACCCTGGGAGGTAAGGATGTAGTTAAGGAGGACAGGATAGACCATGTGACACTCAGATGCCTGACTTCCAACAAAGGAGAATGCCCAAGATGTTCACAAAGGTTGACTAGAAATTTATGGTTTAGAACTGGAGGACAAAGAACCCCAAATACCCCAACAAAACATTTTAGTTCACCCCCTGCAAGGAATGCATACATCTTAACCACTGCATGCAAGAATGTAATGTCATTGTCAGTTATCGCATTATTTTTTTAAAAAAAAATAAGGCTGGCCCTCTGTTGAGCATTTACAACTGTGTGAACTGGACTTACAAATTCATAACTGTTCAGTATTCATGTTCACATTTGTGGCACTATTGCCACAATTGCAAATCTTCCCCCAGCCTATCTTATCAGCCAGCAGCCACACCAAGCAACAAGACATCTGTTCTGCTGGTGGTTGGAGAGAAGGAGGGTGACATTTCCACCCCTTTCCTTCAGCAAACTGTGATGTGGCAATCAGAAGCAGGATCTCTGTCACAATTCCTTGTCATACCAGGCACCTTGGCAGGAGAGGAGGGGAAACATTGTCCTGCTGTGCCCCAATTACGAGTAGAATAGACCTGCATCACTCAATGAGGCTGCTGGCATTTAAGGTAGGTTTCGAGAGCTGGATCAGGAGATAATATGTAGTTATTCATTCATAACTATGTATGTGGTATAGGATTTCAGCCAATATCACTATGCCCTTGCTGTTCTTAAAAAAAAAGAAAAAAAGATTACATGTTATTCCAAGTGTTGTTTATCTTCTCCATATTACAGTCAGGAAAATTTGGTGAAATCAGAGAGCTAATCTTAAGAACCAGTGCCTCTCACCCATGACTTCTCAGTTGAGAACATCTGAAGCCAGGGTGTCCTAGGTGTATAGCTCATGCTTTCAACAGCTGTGTTATGCTATATGCCAAATGTGCAAATGACACACACCCCCAAATGCCACTGGACTGCAACTCCCAGCATTCTCTATTATTGGCTATATTGGTAAGCCTAGTGGAAACTGCAGTTCACAGGTCCACACAATTCCCACCTCTGATTATTGTAAGAAACTTTGAGAAAGGGGTCAGCCTGGGCTGCAAATCCAGCAGGAGCATAGCTCTGACCCGCTCCACCCATTTCCCTACCAGTTGAGATCTCTTTCTTGTTATGCATTTTTGCCATGCCCTACCACCCACTCCTAGGCCTCGTCTGCTTGCCTCAGGCCAGGAAACAGGAGGAGGAGGAGGAGAACAGCTGCATATGTCAACAGCTTAGAATGAATTAAAAAATAAAGCAGAAAAGCCAAGAGGGCAGCATCCATCAGAAGGTACGGGGCATATAGAGTTTTTGGAATCAGAGTCGGAAAGGACAGTGTGTCTGTCAATGGAAACAAAATAAATGGACCAAAACCTACTCTTGTGTCTAACAGAATAAAAACATGTTATGCAATCAAAGAACACTCCCCCAGCACTATACTTTGCAAACAGCTGCATTTTTAATTAATTTGCAAAATTTAAGTTTGTAGACATAAAGAGATAACAAGAAATGTGGGACAAAATTAGCCACTTTTGCATGGTCAATAGCCGCTGTGTTGAACAAAATCATTAACTGTGGTGGTTATTGTCAATAAAATCTTATTAAAAGTTGCTTTTCATAGCATTGATGGATGAGAATCCATTTTCTTCCATTATGGGCCCTATTCAGAAATTTCCTGATGTAATAATGTGTTTTGCTAATATGTAGATTGTCATGTTTCTCTCGACTCTTGTGCTGTGCAGACTTGGGAACCAGTATGTTTCAATCAAGTCAAGGGACCCATCTCAGATGGAGCTGGCCTTTTTTCAGAAATGGGTATCAGACACTGTTCCTGTATCCCCCCAATGCATCACTAGGTGTATTCTGATAGGTACAAGTGACTGATTAATTTGGTCTGCAAATCTTCATTTTGGGAACTGGGTAGGGTTGCCATATTCTAGCTTCTCAAATCAGGGTACGTGATTTGCATATGGTTCAAATTAGGCAGAATTGTTGTTGCATCTTAATATGAAAAACCATATGAAGTAGACATGTACTTTCATAGTACAGCACAAATAAAAAATAAGCAGCAATAACATTAATATATTGTTAAATTGTCCAAACAGGCCCTGAATGACATGATTAGAATTCAGATAAAACCCAGCTTTTTGTTTCAACTTTTCTGAAGGACTCAAAAACTCACACACTTTTATCGTATTTTGTTTGGTCCTTATGAAGGTATTGTTTGGCTGTGGATTTCCCATCCCTTTTTTTTCTCACAGGCATGGCTATTTTATTCTTGTTGCTGTTTATATAGTCTGAAAATTGATTTGTTCACAGATTTAAGAGCTTGAACATAAGGAAAGTTTTATAGGAACATTTAACATGCCTTGCATTCTAAGCCACGGGAAGAAGCTACAAAACAGGGAAGTTAACATACCGGTCTAGCTGATGTCACAGTGAAGAACAAGAGATGACACTAGAAAGTGGTGGTCAGAGATACATAGCAGACATTGGCAAAATAAGGCCTTTGGTCTTCTAACCCTCATCCACTTGGGTTGTACATTTAAATCCCCTAGAGTAATATTTTATTGTAGAATTCACAAACTAATAGACTTTTAGGGTACATATTTTACAACATTCTCAACTGAACAGTTGTAAGCATCCTTGAGTTTCAGCCACTTGCCATGTACAGCTTCTTTTACAAAAAAAAAAAGTTTGAGATAAAAATCATCCCTCTTTGCCACTGTAGTACCTTCCTGTTCCAACCAACAAAATGTACTCTACAGAACTGACACATTCTGGCTGTGATGGGTTGGCCCTCTTTTCTATAGACACTAAAGTATAAGATTTATTAACTCTAACCTTCCTCCTAACTCTCAATACCCTGGTTATTCCACGGGATAAGAAAGCATCCTGAACTCACTCAGTGCATTTTTTGTAAATCCATGTTGATGAAGGCCAAAAAGCATTGATTTCTTAGCTCTGAAAGTGGTTCATTAATTTGTGTGGCACATAGAAAGGTTCTAGAGGTGTTTGACTTCTTAAATGTTCTGTGAGAAGAACAATTAAGGGCACAGTTTCTCTGTTCCACAAAATCCACAGTTCCCTTATTCCACAATTAAAAGAACAGGTCTTCTATTCCACAAAATTCAGGGTCAGAGAGTGTGCTGTTATGTCCAGCTGATTGTCTGAGCTTTGACATAGGTTCTTTTTTGGGGGGGGGGGGAATTAACACCTCTAGTGCCTTTCTTTAGCAGTGTTTGCTTAAGGTGACACTATACTGGACAATCTGAATTAAACATAAATCTTGTGCTTAAGACTTTGAATATACATCCTTAAACTCTTTTTGAAAAATAGCACTTCAGGTTTCAACCAGCCAGTTCTTTTAAGATATAGGTTTAAGGTCCTAAATCCAGCTGCAAACTACAATATTTGTTGGCTAAATGACCATGTACGTCAGAATTTGTGGATATCATACTACTGTACAAGATGTTAGTCTCCACAAGGCAGCTAGCTTCTGTTTAAGTCAAATTTCTTTGAAAGTCAGATTCTGTTCTTATTCTCTGCCCTCCTATTAACATTTCACCGGAAGTAAAGTTACCTTCTTACAGACTTTCCTCTCTACAAAGTGTTATGAAGTACAGAACTGTGTAACATGTAGTCAGCTAAGTTAAATTGACTCTATTTTAATTAGAATTCAAGATCCTATGATTTTTTATGTTTATTTTTTATTTTTAAATTTTTTTTTTTTGCCTTACTTTGTCTCTCTCTTGTTTCTTTTCCCCACAAAAGAAAGTTCTGTTTTGGGGTGTGTTGCTTTAAATATGAATTGTCGCTAAAACCACTTCTATACCTGAAGGACCCTGTGCTTGCAAAACCACTACTTGCATTTTTAAGACTTTTCACAAGTTTTTTTGTGAAGTTTTGTGTTTCTGGGTTTTCAGCAAGACAATGCAAAGCACCTTTCTGTTTATTGTTTTCTGGTGTTGAGCTGCAGGGAAGGATCCTTGGCAAGCAGGGCTTAGAAATTCCCTGCTCAGTTAAGCAGACTAGGGTGTGTCCGGAGGTACATCTTGACTGGTAACTGTCAGCGTGGGCAGTAATTCTCTTCTGCAACAGCAATTGTAAAGAATGTAATAAAGTAATGTAATAGCTAGTCCCAAACAGAGCAGACCCATTGAATCAACTGTTCAATGCTAAGTCAACACTTACGCAAACTCCGTTGACAGAATGGGTCTACTCTAGCTGAGACTAGTAGGACTCCCATTAAACTTGTACCTCAGCCTGAGCTGGGGGAACTTAAGAGTTGGTGTACCAAGAACCAATGGAGATAACCTATTCCCCCCATCCAGAAACTTAGAGAAATAACTTAAACCAGTAGCATGTGCCCCTTGGCCAGGCCTGGAATTAGTGCCAAGGGCAACCTCCAGGATGAAACAAAAAAACAACCCAAAATTTAAATTTTGTTTACAAGACAGGGAAAGCAGTGATAGCTGTATACAGACAGAATAACTCTTTTAGAACTATTATATAACTAGGGAAAATAACAAATATATCTGAGCTAATTATACCTACCAAATGACCTCACTTGAGGGAATCCAGGAATGCAGGAACCCAAGCAAAACTGTAATGCAAAACATTCAGAAACTCCAAGCTTAAACAGCACAACAGGAGGTGTGAGGCAAGAAAAAGAAGCAAGGAACAAAAACTACTTTTATGCCAGTAACTCATAATAATGAAAGTGCCTCAAATAGCCAGTCAGAGAGCTGAAGTCTAGAATTTTCCAGCACTTTGACTTCATGCTGTTTTTTTAAAATGTGAATCTATTAGGGAAAAAAATGCTCCAAACTGGTCAGTCTGATTATGGCCTTGACCAAAGCAAAACAAGGCCTTGCAGGTGCACTAGTGATAAGGAAGTCCAAATCCTTAACAGCTGTCTGAGAATTAGAATCTGCCAGAAGCTCATGGATAACTGGTTTTCATGGCAGGGATGCACTAGTTTAAAATTAATTTGCTTAGTCACTACCAGTTCCGTATATCTTAAATCACACATTGCTTCATGTCAAATGAAGGCCCCTCCCTAAAGTGCAAACCCCCGAATTCCATAGGATGTACACTATAACAGTCTCGTATGAAAATGGCCTTGATCTCATTCTAGCTACTCTCGAAGTCGGGGAGGAGGCAGCTCCTTTTTCTCTTCAAGCCCAAGATCATGTGGAACAAGTCTAGGAATGCTACACTTGTCAGTGTTTGGAGGGAAAGAACTGTGCCCAGCAGGTCCCAGCTGGTGTGGGCGTGCATGTTCAGGTGTGTATTTTCTAACACTCTTCTCAGTGAAGTTCTCCACTTCAAGTCTACATTGTAGACACATTCGTCTTTTGTCTGCAGACATAACATTCCTGCCAAACAGGAGACGGCTATATTATTCCTGTTTTGTGAATGAGGCAATGAGAGCCTAAAGAGGATGGGTGTATCTTGTTTTCATGAATCACCAAGGAGGCAAATATTTATGGAATTTTTGTTACTTTGACATCATTCTCTTTTTCAATTCCTCCTACAAGGTGCTATAAACACCAGGCAAAAGATCCTGGAAATGTAACCTGCCCATCCAGTGTTTTGATTTTGTTTTGTTGTTGTGAGGGCCCTTACATTTGCAGAAATGAATAACTGAAGCAAGACTGTTGAAAGCTAATCCTAAATGGGTATCCCCCCATAATCTACCAGTTCTGCTCCGCAAGATATAAAATTGTCCACACAAACCTAGGGATGTGTAGCCCTCCAGAAGTTCCCAAATTGCAGCCCCCATCAGACTAGCTAAGATAGCCAGTGATGAGGGATGGTGGAAATGAAGTCTCCTAACAGCTGAAAACTACACTTTCTTCAATCTATGTACAATGTAGCTGCAGAGAAATTAGAAACAACTTACTCCAGATGTTGTTTCTTCTATGCCCCACAGTTAAATGCTAGAAAACAAGCTGTTAACTTTGTCTCTGCAAGGGCAAAAAGATTACACTTCTGGTGAACAAATATAGCCAAATTCCTGTCCTCAAAAGATTTGTGCAGGCTGGAATTCCTAGGGCCTAAATGTTGCTGGTCACAAAGGAAGAGGAAGTCTGGAGGATAAAATTTTGCAAGATCCCTACTGGAAACTGCCTTATAACTTGTCTGTTTTGATTTCTGAGCTTTCCTCTAGGATGAGAGCATTTTTTTAAAAGTCAGCTGAGAACCGTGCCTCTGGCTGCTAATCTTGGCTTCCCACTCTCCCCGCCACCCACCACCTTTGTGTTCCCCTACTTTTTTCACATTTACATTGCCTGTTATTTCTGCTGGAGATGATCAAGAAGCCTGGGTAATTACATTGCTATAAGAGTATTTTTTGAATGAGTGATCTTAGCAGTAATTAGAATTTGCATATATATTGCTCACTACTAATTTGTAGGCTATAAACAGTGTAATCCTGTACATGTCTATTTAGAAATAAGTCCCATTGGTTAGAGTTACTTTTGAGTAAAACCCAACTGAAGATAATGGTGCTTACTTCTGAATAGATGTAAAGTTAAAATAGAGAACACGTTGAGGCTAGTAAACGCATACTCTGAATAGGCAGCACATTCAAAACTCAGCAGCTAGACTAAAACTTCTAGTCCAAAATGTTTTGTGGCCTGAAGCAGAGGCAAGAAGGTGTTTCCTTTTTTCCAAATCATGGAATCAACTAGACTGGGCTGTGCTAGCTTTGTGCTTCCGACTGGTGATAGCATCCTCCCACAGCTCCCAAAGGCAAGAGACTAGTTTAAGGAATGTAGGTCAGATCATGTGTCTTCTTACTGAGGGAAAGGGTTGAGAATTTCTCCTGAGTGTTCTCTTTCTTCCTGAAGCATCTGCTTCCTGCAGTCAGTTGCCCCACCCTGGGGCAGACCCTGAGAGAAAGACACCTTGGACCCTAGCATGCTTTCAGCCTTTTTTGTCTCTACTAGGGGCATGCAATAAGGTCAACTGAGGCCATTTCTGCACTAGCCCGTTATAGTGCTATTATTCCACTTTCAACATCCTATGGAATCCTGGGGTTTGCAGTTTAGGGAGGGGCTGGTTGGTCCCTCGCTAAACTGCAAACCCCAGGATTTCATAGGATGTTGAAAGCAGAATAATAGCACTATAACAGGCTCGTGAGGAAATGGCCTGAATCTTGAACTGAACCAGGCCAATTTAGGCAAGATCCAGAGTGCTCTGCTTTGGTTCCAGAGTGGAGTGGCACAATCTGAAGCAATTTGACCTGATCCCAAGATTTGGATGTCAAAAATAGGTTGGAAAAAGTTGGCTCCAGCACAACCATATAAGGCAAACATCAGGGTGGAGCGATGCAGAAGGAAGGAGAGGATTTAGGTTTTGATTTATCATGCAAATCTCACCAGCACTTGATAATCATAGTGTTAATGGGGAAGGTAATTGTAGAGATATAATCAATTATCTTATGCAGCTCTTTATTCATTTGCTAGATTTAGCTGTTGGTAACAAATCTTTGAACGAGCTGTGGTGAGGGTTTTGGTGACTGTTGATTGTTGTCTGAATCTTAGTTCATTTCCCAACATTTTGTTTTGTTAATCTTAGTAGCCTAGCTTAATCCTGTGTTAATTTGTTAATTCTAGGTTAATTCTAGTAGCAATCTGTTTGATGTCTGTGAGTCTCTGTGTTTTAGGCAATGAAACTATTCTCCCCCCACCTTGTCTTAGGTGTTGTTAGGCATCAGATTTGGCTTTTATGTGTGATTTCAATTCATCTGTCTTTAAGCCTTTTTTCTCAGTTGTGTTCCCTATGCCCCTTGTAACACTGCAGGAGGGGGAATCATCCAGTGCTTTAAGGTTTTGATTTTAATTTGATTCCCCTCAGCCAAGTGCTATCCATTATGTTTCTCTAAAGGCTCTATGAAGGTACCCTCAATATGAGGCTAGTAACAGGCTAGAGCTGGAAGGGGCTCTATGGACCATCAGGTCCAACTCCCTGCTCAGTGTGGAATCTCCAGCTAGAGCACCTCCAACAGGTAGCTCTCCAGCCTGTTTTTGAAAATGTCCAAACAAGGAGACTCCATTACCTGTCCGATAAGTTGTCCCCTATATGCCTTATCAGTCTCATTGCCCATCTTTGAACTTGCTCCAACTCGTCTCTATTAAAATGGGGTGCCCAGAAGTTAACACAGTACTCTAGATAAGGTCTGACCAGCACAGAATATAGAACTATTACTTACTTTGACTTGGAAACTATGCTTCTATTAATGCAGGCTAAGATAGTGTTTGCCTTCCTTGCTGCAGCATTAAACTGCTAGCTCATGTTCAATTTATGATGAACAATAATCCCTAGGTCCTTTTTACATGTAGTACTGCTGAGCCAAATATCCTGCATCCTATACCTGTTGATTTGGTTTTTGTAGTCCAAATGTAGGATTTTGCATTTGTTTATGTAGAATTTCATTTTATTAATTTCAGCCCAGTTTTCTAGTTAATCAAGGATTTTTTGAATTGTGTTCTTATCTTCCAATGTGTTAGCTGCCCTTCCCAGTTTTATATAATCTGAAAATTTGGTAAGTATTCCCTCCACACCATCATCTAAATCATTTATAAAAATATTCAAGATTGACAGAAACTGACAAGACTGAGCTCTCAAATGAGGTTTGTTTTTTTTAAATGTGGGTTTCTTTGTATAGGGGAGAAGCAAAGTCTAATATAACCCCTCCCTAAAGTTTCCTGCCTGAAACTGTATGGGATTAATGCTCTCTTTAAAGTCTGTTGTGTTTTTGTGCACCTTCAAGTTGTTTCCAACTTACAGTGACCCTAAGGTGAACCTATCAGGGGTTTTCTGGCCATGAGAACATGTAATGCGCCAAAGTCACCCAAGTGGGTTTCCATAGCTGAATGGAGAATTGAACCTGGTCTCCAGGGTCATAGCCAAATGCTCAAACCACTGTACCACACAGGCTCTCTCTTTAATTTACCATAACACAAATTTAATGCAGATGTGTGAACCCCGCCCAGAAAAGTTACATTTTGTTCCCCCATGCATATCAATGGGAAGATTAGTGATTTAGATTTCTGACTATTGATTCATATTGGAGTCCGTGTCACACTGGACTAGTTCTGAATTGATCTGGACTGAATTAGGGCCAAATTTGGCCTCTGAATCAAATTTTTGTGGGAGAGGCTTGCACAGTCCTATCTCTACTCTAGTCTCAAAAGCGCCTTGTTTTTTTGTTTCCACCCCTCCCTTTTCAGCTGCCAGGGGGAAATATCTTTCATATTCTGAATATGCCAGAGGTATCAAGGGGCTGCTTTGGACCATTAAGAAACATTAACATTCCTCTATCTAGAACTGATCTGCTGTTGCTTCAAGGCCAAGCCACAGTGATCATCCTGTCCACACAATAACCAGAGAGCCAAAGCACACCAATAGCTGATATGCTGTTCTGTCACTCTTAAGTGATAATCCTTTTTTCTTAGGATGAAGTGCTTACAGTAAATGGCTTACTGAACTGGCCTCCTGTTGAGGAGCAATTAATGGATTTTAAACATACAGGAATAAATTAGCATTTCGTGTTCATTAAAGCTATAGATGTGTATCCTGTTATTTAGGGTCCCATGTTGAAAATCTAGTAGTTGCTGTTAATTGTATATCAGCCTGCTTATGTTTGTGTTTGGTCGCTTGGCCTGGCTGGATGTTGTGAAAACTCTGACCTGTTTGCTTGTGACTATTTGTTAACCTTGGTTATATTAAATGGATTTTGTTTCTTCTGTTAAAAGTGATGGGCGTGTTCCTTCACATTATGGCAAACAAAGATCCTGGCCTGCAGAAGCTCAGTGTCTGGAAATGGTGGAGCTGTCAACTCTTGGCAAGTGGACCATGTATTTGTCTGTGTCTGCAAACTGCATGTTGTAGGATTAATAACAGTTAGGAGTGTAGAGGTATGTCAAAAAGGAGGTGGGAGAGGGCAGTGTTGGAGAGGTGGAAGGGGTCAAGGTTTGCCATGCTTTTGCCATATTTAAACAAAAAAACAAAACAAAAAAAGCAAAAATCTTAAAGAGAAAGATTCTTTTGCCCACTGTGTGTAACACTCTATCTAGGCAAGATAGGGGAATGGTGCGCTATTAGACCAGGGATGAGCAAAGTGTGGCCTGTAGGTCACATGACATCCGAGGGCCATTTTTGTGGCCCCTAGAGCCCCCAGGGGGTCCAAAATTGTTTTTTCCAAAATTCCTCAAAATAATACTTGGTTGTTATGTTGGGACATTTCCACATCCTTTGAAGTCCTCCCTCCCAGACTCCCAGGGATCAAAACAAAACTGCAGGGTTTTTTGGCCCCAAATGCCCTAGGGGCCTAGGAAAGCCCCAGAAGATGCCCTATGTCCCCTAGAGGGAGTTTGGAGGCATTGGGAGACAAAAACTTACTTATTTATTTTGCAGGAGCTGGTGTGGCATGCAGGAGCTCCTGGAGGGCTGTCCCTTAGTCTTCTACAGTTGCCTACCCCTGTCCTAGGCCTTTATCTCCACACCAAGGAAGAAAGCGGATGTGCTCACTAGCTCCCTGTTCTTGCTGAAGCAACAGCTGATATTAGGGAATTTTCAGTCTAGTGAGCCGTTGTGGCAAACAGCATGGGACAAGGACCTAGAAGTCCTTGCTCTAATGCTCAGTCTAACAGAGACCTCAGGCAGTTTATCTCTCAGCCCTGACCATGTCCCCACTTTAATATGAGAAGGCACAGGTTGACCGGCCTCACAGGATACATGCCTCCTTACAGAACGAATGTGAAGTATACCAGAAGAGCAGGTACAGACATACAGAAGCACTTTATATAAATGCAAGCTTGTATAATGGATCTGAAGGAAATTCACAGAAAGATTTCCGGTCCAGTTTAGGGCAAGTCCCACCTTCCCTGTCAGCCCTCTGTGTTCAAAAGTGGCCCACAACCCTTCAGAATGGGTTTTGAAGAGCGCAGAAGTGAGACAGGAGTAAGTAATATAGCCCTCCTATCAGGCTTTGTCAGGAGATCCAACTGAAACGGACGGTGGGAGCTACCATCTGTCTGCATCTGCAGAGCCATGCATTCCCCATCGCTGGACTAAGCCACTGTATTTACCCTTTGCCTCTGTGCATTAGAAAAGCAATGAAGGAAACTGGGGTTAACAATAACGGTAATTGGTTGACCGACTGAACCCAAAGGGTGATCACGAATGGCTGCTTTTCATCCTGGAGAGAAGTGACTAGCGGGGTGCCACAGGGTTCTGTCCTGGGCCCAGTGCTGTTCAATATTTTTATCAACGACTTGAATGAAGGAATAGAGGGCATGCTCATCAAATTTGCAGATGACACCAAATTGGGAGGGGTTGCTAATACGCCAGAGGACTGGATCAAAATTCAAAATGACCTGGATAGATTGGAGAGCTGGGCCAAGGCTAACAAAATGAAATTCAACAGAGAGAAGTGTAAGGTCCTACACTTGGGTAGTAAAAATGGAATACAGAAATATAGGATGGGGGACACGTGGCTGGATAGCAGTACATGTGAAAGGGATCTAGGAGTCTTCATAGACCACAAGCTGAACATGAGTCAGCAGTGTGATGCGGCAGCCAAGAAAGCCAATGCAATTCTCGGCTGCATCAATAGGAGTACGGTGTCTAGATTGAGGGAGGTACTGGTACCACTCTACTCTGCTTTGGTTAGACCTCATCTTGAATACTGTGTCCAGTTCTGGGCACCCCAATTCAAGAAGCACATGGTCAAGCTGGAGCAAGTCCAGAGGATGGCGACCAAAATGGTGAAAGGCCTGGAAGACATGCCCTATGAGGATAGACTTAGAGAGCTGGGTATGTTTAGTCTGCAGAAGAGAAGGTTAAGAAGGGACATGATAGCTATGTTTAAATATTTGAAGGGATGCCATGTAGAGGAAGGAGAGGGCTTGTTTTCTGCTGCTCCAGAGACCAGGACAAGGAGCAATGGATTCAAGCTGCAGGAAAGGAGATTCCACCTGAACCTCAGGAAGAACTTCCTGACAGTCAGGGCTGTCTGGCAGTGGAATATGCTGCCTCGGAGTGTGGTGGAGTCTCCTTCCTTGTAGGTTTTTAAGCAGAGGCTAGATGGCCATCTGTCGGGAATGCTTTGAGGGTGTTCCTGCATAGCAGGGGATTGGACTGGATGGCCCGTGTGGTCCCTTCCAACTCTACATTTCTATGATTCTATGATTCTAAAGTGTTTTTACTGGTGATGAAGACATAGTCCACATGCAAATAAATATTAATGGGGAATCAAATTACAATTAAAATAGTGCATATGTGTTATTTGTAGGAGAGGATTTGACTAGGATTTGAAAGGAGACAGTGGTGGAAATAGCCTCATAGCCCACATGACAAGTCTTCTTAGTCTATAATGGTTAAACATAATACAACATAGTTAAACGTAATATAACTGCCTCATTGTTTTGACTAGCTTTTGGCAGATGATGTCTTCACGTCCCATGCTTTAGCACTGACCTGTTCATAGTCTCTTCTGACCACTGGAGAAGCTTCCAGTGACAATGATACAGATGTGACTGAAGGTGCGGGAGGATGATCGAGCAAGACAGACAACCCGCCATTTCCCAGTTCCCTTGCCCAGATCCAGATGGTTGAGCATCTTGGGGCACTAACATCTTCACTGCTGCTCGGGATGGCTGGGGTTGGTAACTGGCCTCCAATAAGAACTGGATGGCCATAGGTTCCCTTGTCATGCAGCACTGCTTCTTTGTCTACTTAGTGCTGGTACAAGGCCCTACCCCCTTCAGAGAGGAAGGCCTTGTTTCATGGCATCTTTGATAGAGAAGATTTTTTAGTTGGGCTGAGTAGGAGAAATGCAATACAACATAGTGTCTTCTCCAGTCTTAATTTCTGGCCTTTTATTCTTAAAATGGAAGAAACGGGGAGAAGAACAATGTGTTCCAGAATAGAGCTTTGGCCTATAAATATGGAATTACACTGGGGTTTTGGGCACTATCTCCACTCCATAGAGGGGCACCTAATTGCAAAGTGACAATTTATTATTGAATGCTTTATTGTAACTTAAATCTGAACATGTCAATTGGTAAAAAAAGAGAGACCAGTTTAGTTTCAGCTGGATCTGATGCCTGCTGTTGGCAAATCCTGTTTTTTCTAAATATGCTTGTTTAACGGGGCCTGCTCTACCATGAGGCAGAGTGGGTGCTGATTACTTCAGATGTCAGATGCTAAGGAGGAGAAGCTATTCAAACTATCGAAGCTATTCCCCCTCTGTTGGAGGGCCAAACTGTGTATGCCTCACAACAACCTCTCATGGCTTCCCTGTGCTGGGCCCCTGTTGCGCGTTAGCGTTGCAGAGCATGCAGGCTCCATGTGGAAGGAAGACTCATCCAGTAAGATTCTGTATGGTCACTGGGAAAGAGCACATTTTCTCCCTCTGTCCTTTCTTTTTGCTTTTTGCAAAGATGAAGGTGGAAACTTACAGTTGCATCTCCTATCTTGTTACAAATTCACCAAAATCAGGATTGTTAACTAGTCTGTTTCATAGAAGTATTACAAAAATGAAAAACATTTTTCTTTGGATATGCCAAGATCAAAAAGCATTTTTAACCCTTTCAGTCCCTCTCTTTACACTGATCCCTCCTTTGGATCACCATATAATGTACAAAATCTTTGATAATTTTGTTAGTTCCCTTTGAACTAGGAGATCACTACTAAATAATCCATTTCACACAGCAGGAGATGACTATGTATGCAATGATCAAAAGTAAGTGGCGAAACTGTAGCTCTCACTAATCTTTTTCCTGCCCTTTCCTTTCCTTTTTTCCCCCAAAGTTCAGTTGGAGATATGGAGTTGCTAATAAATAAATAATTAAAAATCTGAGTTTCCTGTTTAGCAAGTTGGCTTTGCCTGCTGCTGGTTCTTTGTCTGGGACTTTGCTTATCTCATTGAGACATGTGGGCAAAAGCTTACAACTGTGGGTCCAGTTTGCATTTCTGAAACAACTCAACAACTAAATGGCAGACTCAACCTGTTATAACTTGTACATTGTTCTGTTGACTTGAACAGTTAAAAAATCTGGCTTCTGGAGTTCTGTACATCTGCAGCAGACAAGTTCTACTGCTTATGGCGGGGAGGGGGGATGTAAATTGATACCTGTCTGCTGCTTGTGAATTTAAGACTGCAGACCTACAATAGCAGCAGTCCAGAAGCTGAGTGGAAGGAAAATAAAGTAGTAGTACCACTCCTAAAGTAGTTGTACTACTCCATAGATGCAAACACACAATGAGCTAAGAAAACTTCTGCATTAGGAAGAGATTATCTGCATGTTGATGAATTTTTCTGGCTCAAGAATCAGCTTGCATGGGGAAGACACTTAACTCCAAAAGAGGAAGCTAGTTGTTGCTATTAAATAGTTCTCTTTTAATTAAATGCTTTGAATCCCAAGTAAATTAACTTAAAAAAGATAACGGAAGTCTGTTCCCCTCCTTTCCCTTGTATCCCTGAAAAGGCTCTTGTGGGGGTTTGGTGCCCCTCCTGAACAATGTGGAAATTTTGGTGGAAGGAGGTTTACCTAATTTTGGATGGCTCCCTCTCTTGTCAAGGGTCCTGTGCGTTCCTGCCTTGCAGATGAAGCTTGCAGTGCTCAGGAGGTCCTCTTGGTTTCCCTCTGGAGAAGGAAAACTTGCTGTAGGGAAGAAGAAAGGACTCAAAACTTTCCTTCCGTCAACTTTCTTAAATTAATGTAGCAATATACATGCTGGCCTTTTAAAAGAAAGTTCCTCATCCTTCATTGTAGAAAATGGTACATCATATATTCAGTCAGTCTGAGAGCCTTAACACATCATTAGATGATGCTGACAATTTATGTCTTGTTTTTAATGATGTTTAGTGCTGCCAGAGCATTGGCTGATCATTTAATTAATATTTCATGAATGCAAACCTTGTGTTAGTGGCTGATACAACCACATTATTGTAGTTCAGTATTCCTAATGCCCAACAGTTGATCTCCAAGGACCTGGTGGAAAGTTGAAAAACAGAATCTTAGATGCAAGTATTAGTAGTGGAAAACATGGTGGAAGTTAGGGTTGTTTGCTCACTATTGTTGACTGGTATCAGTTATGAATTTTAAGTATCAGGGCTAGCATCCTGATAGTGACATACACTGTTGTCCTTTTCTGGTTACGGTGGAGGAAAGAATTCACCACTTCTCTTGTGCAAAAGCCCTCATACCCCCTCAAAACTTACATGATTCCTGGATAGGGCCAACAAGGTTATTCATTGGCTGGGGAGTGGAGGATGGTGGAGGAGAATCCAGCTATGACCTTATCATGGACAACCATGATAAAAATGACCTATGAAAAACCCAGAGGGGGGGTCCTGGATGATGCCTTTGTTGTTGTGCATCTTTTCTATTGAGACATAGCTGGACATTTCTTCACGATAAATGTAAAAACAGAGAAAGGAGACAAGGCAGAGTTCGAGTTGGGCAGACTTTGTGCTCCAACTTCCCGTGTAGGCTCTCAGGCCATGTGGCAGTTTGAGTCAGCAAAACCAGGCAATGCATGGAAGTAGGAATTGAAGACAGTGGCTGGCTAGGGAAGAAGTGACATGGAAACAACAAGGGTAAGCACAACCATCTAATTTTTTTGGACTCTGTCATTGGTTTATTGTCAGGGAGTGGTTCATATTGTAGGAAAAAATGAAGAGAGAACCTACAGTGACTGGAACCCTGAAGAGAAGTAGCTCACATGGCAACATTGTGTTTTTAAAAAAATTGAACCTATAACACTTACCTAGTGCTACCCAAGTTGATTCAGTTTAGATTTGAATGAAACAAGGGTTGACTGCTAGCACCTAGTCATTAAAATTTATTTCACACCGAATTCCATGAAAAGTGGATCTGAATCAGTGATTTTCTTACACATCCTGACACTTGCCATTTGGTCCCAAACTTCAACAGAAATATTTGCTGGGAGAAGGAAAGAATGTAAAGATTCCTCCAATAAGCAGTATGAAGAACCTTGAAAACTCTAAAGCTTTAACATGCAGTCTTCTTATTCTCTTATTTTCCTGAGAAAAGAAATTGAAAGATAATGGCCCTTTCCACACATGAAGGGAGAAATGGGGGAAACACGCTGAAACGGAGCTTACCGGCAGACGTGTAAGTCTGTCGCCATGCAGAGCAGCGCGAGTTCGCTGCTCCACACTCCTGCGGCGTCCTGCGGCGTCCAAAATGGCGGCTTATGGCTGGCGGAGGCTCTCCACCAACCGGAGAAGCTCGCCAGCCAGAAGCCCGCCCCCGGCAGATCTGCAGGCACGCGTGCCTGCAAATCTACACTGGGGCGCTGCGACGGAGTTGTACAGGGCTGCACGCTCCATGCCTCTTAAAAACCTCTTGAAAAGAGGTTTTTAAAAAACATGCGGCGCCATCACTTCCGGTTGCTTCAGAGTGGTTTGAGGTGTAGAACCTCAAAATTATAAACGACCCAGCGCACTCCACGCTGCAGACGACCTCTGTTAGAGGCCGCACTACACCGTTTTAATTGCCCTGTGTGAAAAGGGCCAATATCAGAATATATCTTGAGTTGTAACATTGAGCCTGTGTATGTTGGGCAATAACTCCTATCATTCTCAGTAGCTTTATTGGAAATGCTGTTGGAGAGGCTCTTAACTAGCAAATTATTAATATTTCAGACCATGTTTCTTGCACAAATAGCAAGGATGTCAGTCTGGAATTTTAGAAATTTATGAGCAATTTTGTTCACAAGTTAATGAAAAATGAGAATACAAAGGTGGAAATCTTGTATCTTTTGCAAGACTCATCTCTTCTGTATGTGACAGAATATTATAAAAATACAAATTACTTTGGAGACAGTCCTGCACTTGAGTGCAACTCTAGATTTCTGCAACATGCACAAAGTGGGGCTTCCTTTGAAAAGTGCTCAGAAATTTCATGTGGTCCAAACAGCTGTAGCCATACCGGGGCAAGTTAAGGGAACATACAACTCCCTTGTTAAACGAGCTCCACTGGCAACCAGACCGTTTGTTAACATACTTCAAAGCACTGGTTATGATCTATAAAGCCCTGTATGGCTCAGATTCTGCTGTCTAAAGGACCATTTCTTCTCCTGTGAGACTATCTGGGCACTCAGATGATATTATTATCTATTGGCAACTAAGTCCTGCTGCGTTCAGTGGGATGACAGTCTTGGAGCAGAGCAAAATTTTTGTGCTTCTTTGGTCAGGGACAGAAACAGATGGATCAGTGCTCCATTTTACCATAATGTGTGACATTGCCCTCCTTTTTATTTCCACATGACAGAAAGACAGACAGATAGACAGACAGACGAATAATGCATCTAGGTAAACTTCTTTCTTTCAATTAGGTTTGTACTCCACCCATTCACCACTCATCTAGTTCATACATAGCTAAATATGTTAAGTTTATAGTCAGGCTCAGAAGACAATTTTGAAAATTATGTTCATGGTCCTCATGGTAGTATATGTGCATGCCTGAAAAGGTAAAAATCCTATTTATGAATTATAGTGATGGGCACAAAAATATTGGTGTGGGGGAGGAGAGCAGGGGTCTGTGTCCACATTATATGGTTATGCTGGACTGATACCACTTGAATTGTCATGGATCCCTCCTATTTAATCCTGGGATTTATAGTTTGGGAAGGGTCTTAATATTCTCAAGTAGAGAACTCTTGTGCTGTAATCCAGAGGATTGGGCTAGAGAATTTTCTCAGTGACTACACATTCCAAGATGCCCTACGAAGGAGTCACATCAGTTGAAGGGGCATCAAAGTGCTGTAATGGTGTGGACAAAGCCCAGATGGTGCCTCCTGGCCCAGACTTGCCCCTGATGGTCATTTCTCTGACCACTCGCATGTTAACATTTGCTTGTTCATTTTCTGCATGAGCTAAACCCGGCAGAACCGTGCCTGTGACTGGTTTCAGTTTTCCTCTCTAGGCTCTGCCTACAAAGTCAGAAGAGAGAATGCATGCAAACAGCAATGAGGGTAAGGCTCATAGCAGGCAGGACCCTGTTCCCACCCTCTGTCTCTTTGGTGACCGTGGATATATTGTATGAATGTGTTCTATCTTTGGATACTGAAGCAGCTGTAGCTGCTCACTTCTCTGTCCCAGTTTTCAGAGAAGATGCCTTGGTGTATTTGTGGCTAGTTCTACCCCCCATCTCTCGCCCTCAGTTCCCTCCCATCTCAGTTTCTGTTGTATGCCGTATGTGTAGGCTATCCTCATTTGGTCCATCTTTTGAGTTCTGCCTCATGGAAACTGCTTCTTAAAAACTGAACAGGGGACAGCTTTGTTTCTTTTTAAACTGTTTATTGTATAATATAAAACTACAAAAGTAAGACTGCTTATTTCCATGTAATTTGTCCAACTGTATTTTTGATTACAGCCCATACCTACAAGTGAATACAGTAATCTGGTTTCAGATGTATATGTCTGTAATATTGCATAGAAAAGGCACAGCTCTAAGGTCTGTGGTTGGGAGAAGGGAAAAGGGTGGGATGGGAGAAAATACAGCCTTCTTTTTCTGTTTTAAAACTATGCACCAAACACGTCAGACTATTTACACCTTCTCTCTTTCCCACCCCTCCAGAATCTCAGCCTTTAGTATGGATTACACCATTAAGCATCTACAAGATTTAATTTTTAAAAAATCCAAAATTCATGTTAGGATTATTTTTCACGTAACATTGAAAACAAAAGGCTATAAAATGAATTAAAATTTCCAAAATAAAAGTTTAACCATAATATTGTAAGCATTGAAATCGTAATAAAAGCAAGATCCCGTTGGCTTTTGTTGTTATTTTAGAGACACAATTACATTCTATAGCCAATGACCATGTTTCTCAGGGAGGTGGATTTAGATTTGCTTTTAGGTTTGTGTTTTTTTTTAATTGTAAACGTTCAATTCACATGTCAAGTTCTGTAAGACAGCAGGAAAAATCACAATGCAATTTATTCTCAAACTGGTAACTTTGAATAGTGTTTATGTTGTGTCTTATTGTGTAGACATAAGCCAGTAAAGGCAGTTTGTGGCACCAAACATTATGTGCTGGAGCCTCCGTCCTGCATGGCACCAGCTATGATGATTGGACAAAGTCCCTGGAATGCCACATTTGTGCCCAACAGTCTAGCATGCCTAAGCACAGTGGAGAAATGAATCTGCACAACTTGTTCCAGGCAGGCCCTCACTTCTCTTTTCAGCACAGGAATTTGGATGTAAGTCTGAAGGCAACGCTTGTTCTGTGGCTCAGGGGCCAGGCCTATATTACAGATGGGTATAGGTACAAATATAGCTGTCACGGCTTCCCCTATGGAATCCTGCAAACTATACTGTGCTGAGGATCCTGAATATGGTTTTCCTCTCTAGGGAATTATTTCTCTAGGAAGAATATACACATGTGTCACATCCACACACCTTAGTTAAACCAGATTATTTAATGTAAATACACAATTGTCATTTTTTGTCTCCTTTCTGATCAACTGCTCTTTAAAAGGTGGAAAAGATCAACTTACTCTCAAGCCACTAACCAATACCTTTCTAAAGAATGGCGTTATGTTCAGCAGTGCTGCTTGATCCTGCCTTGAGACATGCTTTTGTAAATCTCTGGAAATTTTGTCCAATTCTCTGTACTTGCATCAACAAACCCAGGATTTATATTAGCAAATTCTTTTGAAAGTGGAGGGAGGGCAAGGCAGTATGAAGGCAAATGCTCATACTTGGATATGAGACATGGTTTGCTTACTGAAATGGCTTTTGTTCAAAATTATCTGTCTCCTGCATAGCTCTCCATGCCCGCTTTGTGTTACACAGGTGTGGGACAGCTGATCTCTGTGAACTGCACAGATCCAAGCAGGCTTCTAGTCCCACTCAACAGGGGACAGATCTCAGAATCCCTGTGCCATGCCTCTTCCCTTTTCCACCTTGGCCTTTGCACTGCTGTTTTGTGCTAACAGCAGGCCACTGCAGACACAAAACAGCCTAAACGTGCAGGTCAGGTGATGTTTGTTATCCTTTCTTATTCCTCAGAAGAAAGGGACAAGAGGAGGTGAAGGCACACCGACTTGCTTGCCTTTATGTGTGAAGTGAAGATAAGCTGAGGTAAAATTCCCTCTCCCAATTTAACTCCCCAACCATAAATAATGGCATTTTGAGATTAAATTGAGAAATGGAAATAAAACTACCTCAGAGGTGACAATCCAGCAAGGGGGCGCGCAGTCTCCTAATCTCAAGTGTGTAGTTTTTGGTCAGCTGTAACATAATTGTTTTGTCACAATGACTAACTTAACTGCATGGATTGAAAACTGGCATGAAACTTGCTTGCTTGCCCTACATGGCCTTGCAGACCAGAAAGCCAGATGGTTCTGCAGCGTCTTGCTCTGTCTTCCTTTTTTTATGGCACCCTCATCTGTTTGTATGAGTTCCTGGAAGGAGGAAGAGAAAGAATAAACATCCCCAGCCTGTCTTTAGTAGACTGGTAGAATTCAAGCTACCAGTTATTGAGAACAGATTGCTTAAGGCTGCAATCCTGTAACCACTTATCAGGAAGTCTCACTGCATTCAATGGGACTTGTTTCTGTTTAGATATAGGATTGCACTGACGAAGGGTGATGTGACCGTCATTAAAATAAAGGCTATACTTTGTTGACCAAAGTAGGATCTGGCTCTTTTAAAAGTAACCAACGATACAAAACAGCTTTGTTTTTACAACTAAGTTTATAAACTTCTTTTGCATAAGTTTTATCCAACCAGATCTACTCACAGGAGAGAAAAGTGGACATGTGGGGAGGGGAGTGATCTTGCGAATGGCATGTATCCTGAACAGAACCCAGTTAATATCTCCAAATCTTTCACATCCCTCTTGAAAGGATTTACATTCCTACAAGAGAATACATTCCTACCATACATTCTGTACATGTTACAATCCAGATGTTGTTAGCTTCACAATAAAATAAATATATGTACAAAAGGAAAATAAAAAGGAATAAATAACTTATGAAAAACAAAATGGAAAAAAAATCACTTCAAATTCAAAAAAGCTCATTTTAATTCTGCTCTCTTCTCATCACTTCATTGCACGTGAGTGTCAATAACATTTCCATAACATTCATGTATTTTGGGATGAAACGGTGAGGAAAAATTTCAATTCTGGCATATTATTCTATCAAATAGTTGCATTGCATGCTACAATTACCATCAGTTTGCCCCAAATAATGTTCTAAAATGACTGACTGCAACATTCCAAATAGATTTGCTGTGCACAGTTAAGGTTAGCGCCTGAGAAACAACTGGCTGCTTTGCTCTAAAATGGTGTTCATTTGAACGCTTGCCCAACATATGGTCCTTATTTAAATGCTCAATTGGCAAGTCTAGAGAAGAGGGCAGTTGTTGCTAAGTTAAGTGTAAAATCAGTTTCTAATGTTAGTAAAAGTATGATGTTTGCTTTAACTGTTCTTTTCTTAACAGTACTTGTAAGTGCATGGACTTTAGTCTGACCCAAATGACTGACAGCATCAGCAAAGACATGTTTGGGACATTCATGAATTGTGCCTATGTAACAGCCTGATGTTACCTAGTACTGTAGGTAAATACCTTGTAGTATCAGTACCCAAGGTAGTACTGGGCCCTTGCCCATCAGTATCATTGCCAACTGATCTAGCAGAAGTTGTTCTGCATACTAGAAACGAGTTGTTTTTATTTCCCATTTAAATCACTGATGTGTTGCACATTATTAACACTGGTATGAGAGGAAGTATTTTTGGAAAAGGCAAGGGAGAACTGCATGACTATAAGGATCTTACATGACAGGCTGTTTAATAATTATGATTGGTACAGCATCAGCTGCATTCATGCGGCTTTCCAAAGTAACACCGCAGAACCAGTCTCTGCACAGACCGGTTTACAGTCTATATAAGCTGCTGTACCTTGTGATTAAGAGCTCTGGCTTTTCCCTGCTACACCCTCCTCCAACATTGAAAATGGACAGACGTGGCTCTCTAAGAAAGAGAACTTCAACAAGTTATTTGGTGAGCATGCTGCTAGATGGAGGAGAGACAAAAAAAAAGAAAAGAACTGATGAGAATTTTGCTGATACTTTTAATTTAGACAAATAATTCTCTAATTTGCATGGATGCCTGTACAAGAATGAGGAGCTGTGTGTGCCTTATACATAATACATTACATGTATTTAAATAAATAGATATGGCCTGTTCTAAAGTGCCAGTTTTATATAGCTGCCTTCCTGGAGGCAGACAAGACCCAATCTTTTTTATCCATGACAAGAAGTGAGCAGAACTGACTGAATATTGCCAAATTACATAAAACATAATTTAAAATTTCTTAAATAAATATAAAAGTTATTCCTAAAGAAGCCATATGCATATCAACAATATAGTTTGTAACCTGCACTCAATTAAGTACCATTTAAAATTCAAATGCCATAGCAGTTTCAGCAACAGGCATGATAACATTGCAAGTTTTCTTTAAAACAAATGTACATCACAATGAATACAGAGAGAAAAAAATTGGCAATGGGTGCAGCAATTAGAAGAGTTCAGTGGGAAGGAAACATGCATAGAGAGTTGCAGTTGTCTCCACATTGTAAAACAGGCCTTGTAAAGTGTAAAGCAGGTAACACACTTGAGCCAAGAAACCAACCCCAGAGAAAATACCAAGTGTTCATGTGACCGGCTCCAGTTCTGACAGCAATGGATACTTGAGTGAGTCCATCCAGTGCCACTAAGAGATGATTTCACTGCAATAATACTGAAGTTGCCTTTTTTTTTCAGCACTTGTCAACACAGTGAGTAGTAATAATAACAATAATGTTCTGAGAAAAGGGCAAGGGTAATCGTAAGACTAGATCAAAGGAATATGGTATATTTGCATTATACCATTAGAGAGAGGGGACAGAGTTCCCCTAGACCTCAACACACTTCCTTGGAAGGAAGCTTCACTGATTTCAATGCAACTTATTTTTAAGTAAGGATAGCTAATACACAGCCCAAAAGGAAATGGGATTTTTGCTTGAAACAAAACACAGAGCAAAAACAAAAAATAATTCCTACAGCCATATTGTACTTATGCTGACATTTAAATCAGATTACGGTTTGCTGTATCATGACATTCTAAAACAAGATGCAAATACAATGGCCGCATCCCAATACAGAGTTAAGTACGCTTAAGGCCACTGATTTCTCCAGGCTGAATTCTAACTTTTCCTGCTGCAGAGAGAAAAGAGGTGCATTCAAAAAAAGAGTCTTTCTGTGATTGCAACTCTCCTGCCATGAAGGAAGGAAAGTTAGGATCCAAGCCAAGATATGCTTGGGGCACTCAACGTTGTGCTGCATTGTGGCTGAAGTCTGTTTTTCAGTTTTTTAAAAAATACCTGGTTTCAGAACAGGAGTCTTGCTAATTGTGGGATAGGAGAAAGGAGGAGGGAGTTTAGTCATTATGAAGTTTCACAGCTATTTCCTGCCAACTGTTTGACATCAGTGTTGGAATATACATGGCTCTAAGGTTTTTGTTAATCACAGTAGTATGCAGTAGGGAGTAAATATTTGTGAAACTTGTAGGGGGAAGAGCCCTTGGCCTTTTCCTTCAAGTGTGTGTCTCAATTAGGGAGGCCAACTGCAGACTGGTTTGATCCAAATTTCTCTTTGCACCATTATATGCGTATAAAACACTACAAGTCTGTATAAAACTACAAGCAGTTCTTGTACATCAGAAGGTATATGCAGGAACTGGGTGAACAAATCCTACCAAAATAGCTATTTTCTTTGTGTGTGAGTGTGTGTGTGTATGTGTGTGTGAGAGAGAGTATAAACAGCATTTTGTTTTGTTTTTTCTTTTTCTTTTTTTTAAGAAAAGACCCCTCAATATCATAAATTGCAGAATCTGTACAAAAATATAAAATAAATTTGGGTAGCAGTTTCTAAAGAGCCATGTAAATGCAACATTTAAAGAGGAATAATTAATACCTCTAAAAAGGCTGAATTGCTAAGTCAATCTAGAGAGGGCTAAAATCCAAAAAGGTACTGCGATTATCTAAATAATATTTTAACCTCTTGCAATAAAACTTATAGAAAAAATAGACAAATATGCACATGCAATTTACAGCTTTTCCCCAACGTAATCCTTGTGCTTAGCTTTTACAATTCTTTTTTTTTCTGTCAAACATATCAATATTGTTTACAATATGCATTTTCTCCTATATCAGGATTTCATGTCTCCCTTGAGGAACCACTTTCGAAAAAATATTTAAAGTGGTCATACATGGATGAAGGCACTCCAACTCTGCTTGAAGCAAAAACTAGTGTGATCCTTTAAAAAAAAAAAGACAAGCAAAGATGCATGCATGGTATGTGGGTGTGTGTCTGTCTGGGCAGGGCAGATCTGTAAGGAGGGGGGTGGTTGTGAAAATACTACCAAGTGTTTATACTGGTATATTTCAAAAAGTTGCCATTTTTTAAGACCCAACGAGCACCTCCATTATATGATCCAGTTCTGTAAGGTCCATTTTGAAAGGCTGATTGGGGGTTACTGGCTGGGTGCTGTAAGGAGCCAGAGTCTTTAGGAGGTCATCTGCGGAGACGGGGGCCATTTTTGAGGCAGCCCCAGTAGAAGATGTGCAAGGATCAAAATCATACATAGACGTATCAATGTCAGCAAAGAGAATATCATCCAAGGTCAAGTCTGTAAGAAAACCTGTAGATGTCGTGATCTCAAAATTGCCAGGTAAAGAGTCCATCAGTTTAGGTTCATTTATTCTGTTCTCCTGTAGTCCCTCAGACTTCTGAATGCTGGATTCACTGACGTTCTCCTTAGAGTTATTGGATGCTGTTGTTTCTGCAGCTACTACTGCCTCAGTGGAGGTAGGTGTTGGACAGAGCTCCTCAATTTCGTCCAAGGCCGAGGAGAAACTGTCCTTTACTGGTTGGACAATTGGAGGTGGCAGTTTTGTAGGACCATCTTGGGGGATAGTCTGGGAAGTGCAAAAAGTGTCATCCTCAAGCAGAGAGGCAGGGGTGAGGCAAGACTCCAGTGGTGTAGTGCTTGCTGAGTCAGCGGGGTGGACTGGCGGAGAGGCCAGATGGCTAAAGGCAGGCTGAACTTCTCGGAAGTTGTCTCCCAGAGGATCTGTAGGCTGTGAAGGGGTGATGAACACAGGCCTTAAGCTGCCTTCCTGTTTGAGTTCCTCCTGAATTCGCCTCAACATGTTGTTAATTAAAACTGTCTTTTGCAGGCTTGGCTCTGTTAATGGCCTGTGGTTATAAAGTTTCATAAGGGAAATGTTGAAGATAGTCTGGCGCTGTAAGGTGTAAGACACCTTAGATGGACCATCAGTTGGAGACACCACTTTGCCTTCCAGCCCATCTTCATGCTCATCAAACTTCCGCTTTCCTCCTTTCCCCAACATATATCTGAAAACAAAGGAGAGGAGAAAATTACAAACAATTAGACTTACTCTCTGTCTCTCTCCTTATCTCCTCCAAACAGAACAGTTCCAAAACTATGTGGGAATAGCTCAGTACAGAAATCAATCTTTTTACAAGAAGGGTGACCATGGGTGAGGCATTTGGAACTTCATCTAATGAAGGGAAAATTCTCTTCCATCTTACACAGTTTGGGGTCAGCAATCTGTGTCAAAGCAGTTGCTGCACCACTACCACTCCCCCACTATGTTAAGTAACAATGACAGGTGTTTGCTATTTACCTCAAAGCATACAGGTTCTGCACAAGATAGTCTGTCCTATAGAATAATTTCTGCTGAAGATCATGCTTATTTCACAGCCTGCTAGGTAGGGTATCAGACAGACTCTGTTCTTTCCTTAACAAGGAAAACAAGAGGCACATAACCCTTTTATATTAAGGATGCAGTGGCATCAGGACAACTGAGAGAGGACCACAGGTTCCCCAGACCAGGTTTTCACTCCAAGCTACCTTGAGTTAACAGGTGAGAAAGAAATCCTGCTTACTGCAGGGTTTCCTCCCCTGTTGCCTTTAACTATAACTTCCATTATTAAAATTTAATTTACCCCTCAATTCCAATCAAATTTGAGTCAGGAAAACAAACAGAGATGAAGCAACACTTTGGGTCAAGATAGCTGCTGGGGGATATAAACATTTTGATCCAAAGACATCACAGTCATTCATTAATAAGAAACTGACAAGAAGCTTTGGAAAAGATGGAGAGAGAATTCAGCCACTATTCTGGTATCACCAGTCTTAGGTCTTGATATGAAGGATTCACAGACAGGTGGGCAGGCATGTACATCCCCCAGTTCTTTAGAACAGTGCTTCTCAGGCTATCTGATGTGGAAACCAGCAATTCTATTTTTTCCAGTGTGCTGGGGACCAGTACCCTATTTCTGCCCATTGGCTAGAAATGTTTGTTTCTTTCCTGAAAACTCTTTGCAGACTGTCAGACAATGGTTTGGGGATCAGCACTGGACCACAGGCCACAGCTTTAAGTAGCACTGCTTTAGAATAGATGATGTGAATTCTAATGAGAAGACCCACTTTCTCAGTCAGGCTGTTTAGCATCTGCCTCCATCAGAGGACCATCAATGATGTGCCTTGAAATATTAACTAGTCAAAAGGTAAGCACCATGTCACTGTACCTTTCTTTATTATACAAACAGCAGTTTTTAATGCAGATGAATTAGTCACAGGTTGATCAGTGAAAGACAGGTTCCTGTGACCTTAAAAGAACAGGAGGCAATTGTACAGTAGAAACACGCAAAGGAGAATAAGGTCTCCATTTTCAAACACAAATACATATTAGATCTGACACTGTGGTTTTATTTAACGTCACACTAGAGGAAATAGGAACAGGAAGTGCTTTTATTATGATGGCCAAAACTCCTCAAATTACAAACACAAGAAAGTCTTTAAAGTTTCGTAATTAGCCTATTCCCTCATTCCTTCTGCCAATTACTAGTGGGTGTTCATTTAAAGAAAAATAAGTTTCTAGCTCTCAAGGTTATGGAGAGAATGCTGAAGAAGAAACTGGTTTCTCCTAAGTCAGTCTGGGATTCTAGACTGATAGCAATCTGATAATCATGGGGTGACATTTCGTTACCGGGCACAGGTACAGCCCTTACTTTTGCTAAACCATTTAAAACCATTTCACTTTCAGGATCCTCTATGAGCATCAGTCCCCCTTCTGCAGGGTATAGGTCAAGTGCCAAAAATGATAAAAACTAACAAAAATTAAGTATGTTAAAGTGCTGATCTGAATCCCAACATCTAGATGTGTGAATTGCAGAATTAGGAATTTAATTGCTTCAGGATTCTAGATTCCCTATGTTCTTCTGAATACACAAAACAGAGGAGGATTCAGAAGACTGGAAGTCTTTGCAATGTGATACCTGCAACTGAAAAGGAAAGTAGTGATCTGGAGTGTGTACTAGTTGAAAAACAAGGGCACACCAAGAATTGTTAATGCTAAGCCTTGCTGTATTCCCAGGGCTTACAATTGTTTACAAGTACGCAGGCACTGCAAGTGAGGTGGCCACAGTGTGAATCCTGTTCTTCTGAATCTATTGTGCGCTCTCTCAACACCCCTCACTCTCACACACACCTCACTTCCTACTTCTGAGGAATACTGATTGCATTCCAAAATGAGAACTGAGAACTCGCTCATCTGTACTGTCAACACTTGGGTTAAGCCTAAATGAAAAGGCTGAGGTATGTAATATAGGGGGACCAACCAGAGACACAAATGTTTAACCAAGAGGACAACAAAAGATTTTGCAATAGGTCACTTGTGTGTCCATTCAGCTAAAAGGACAGTGATTTTCTTCTGCATCTCAAATGCCACTGCACACTTCATACATGCAGGAATTTCTCCTAACCTTTGACTATTGCAACTGTAGTAGCAAGAGCCTCTGGGATGTAAAGCTGTTCAAAAACTACTTAAGACCTCAGTGAGTAAGGTACATCGTCCTTGGAAATGCAGCTGCAAACGTTTTTTTTTGGACTTACTCCAAAGCAGAAAAGACAAGCACGCACAAAACATTCCCTCTTCTGCACACACCCTATATAAATTAGAACTGGAATTAATGACATTGAGATGGAGTGGGGGAAGAGACTAATGCAAAAATGGGAGTCAGGTTCAGAGATCTTGTTAGTGCTGCCTATTTTCCAGCCAGTGGTACATTTATAGAAAAGGATGTCAATGCTGGCTGTAAGTTCTGAGTGTCTCTTCCCCCCTTGTTCATCACTTTCTCCCCTCAACAGAGTAACACCAAGAAACTTAGAGGGGAGAGAAAAATGGTGTTGCTAAAGAACAAAGTGCCTGCTGTGTAAAGATAAGAGATTTAGATAAGAAATGAAAAGATCTAGAATGCTAGAACTTTTGGATGAAGACCAAGAACAAAGCTGGGTTCCAGACTGATCTTCATGCACTAAAATGGATTCTTTGTAGTGCCAATTTGATACTTCAGTCTGTAGAAAGAATCACCAATACTGCAGTGTGCGTGGAAACAGACTTGTAACTTGTTCAACTATGACCCCATGAGCCAATGCTATATGGCCATATTCTGAAGCAGCTAAAGATTTTAAGGATTTTTCAAAGATAGCCCCACATAGAACCCATCACAATTATCCAACTGAGACATAACTAAGGCACATGTTATAGTGGCCACAACTGAGCTTGTCAAGAATAATGCTGTTAGAATACTAGATTAAGCTGGACAAGGGCACTTGTGACTATAATTGTTAACTGAGTATCCAGGAGCACAAGCATATTGTAAGCAGTTCTTCCAAGGGGAGTATTTTTCCACCTAAGAGGTTCAATTCCTATTCTAGATTTCTCCTGACTAGGATTGAATTGATCCCTGTGGAACAATATGTAGCCGTAGCTAAAGTCTGGAACAGTCATCCACTATAATCATCCCCAAGAAATGATTAAATGGTCCTTCCCAAACTCATCCTCATAAGTCAATCCAAAAAGGTGCAACAGACCCAGCTGGGACATATTCCTCCTGTCGAGTTCTCTGTAAAAACTGTCAACCTAAGCAACCAGAACTGTTTCAGTTCCAAAAGCCAGACCTGAAGCCAGAGTGAAATAAGTATGCAGGAAAGGTAAGCAGAAGATAGATGGACAAGGGCTTGACTTCCAGTTGACTAACAACAGTACAAACAACCTCCCCCTCCACAAAGCTGTGTGAACTTTGTGTGAAAGGACATGATGATGGTAGCTTTAAAAAAACCATTTATACTTCACTTCTAAGCATGCCTTTTGCTGCCATCCCACTTTCCATTTTAACTGAGTTTTCTCTTCCCCAGTCTTTCTCTTGACCTCTCCTCTGAGACAGAGTGTACTCTCTCACTTGCCTGTGCTTACCTCTCAGAAAAGAGAAAACGTGTCTATGACAGCTCATTCCTCCTGTCTTTCTCTCCTATCTAAGAGCTGTCTTGGGGGCAGGCAAGCAGCAAACAAACAGAAAACTAGTTTGTGATGAATCATTTTTTTTTTCCAAGGAAGGAAAAAGAAGAACCTGGTGTGGACTTCACTACAAGAGGGAAATCATATGTTTACTGGCCTTTTCTTTTCTTTGCACTATGTCTAGGAAGCCATGTGTAGATGTGTGGGTGCAAAGAACCAAAAGCAGGCCTAAGGACAGGGAGGTGAAGTGACGTGAGAGTGAAGAAATGCTGTACTGGAGTTGTAGAGGGAAAACCAAGTTTCAATCTCTGTTGTTTTGTGAAGGACGGCTGTGTTATTTGGCTGTGCACAGGATACTTACAAGAGAAATGGCGGTGATGAGTTTGTGCATTGGGTATAATTTCCAAAAGAAGCAGTGAAGGGATTCAGGCCTATGGAAAAGCTACACCACTTGTTTCATACACTCTTTTCTTTGTTTGGAAGAGGCACAAATTATACTTGCACTCTGCATGTGCCCAGGGACAATTCTGGTATATCTCACCTGGAACCATCACTGCAATCTGTCTGCAAGTCTGTGTGCAATTTGTGGAACTATGGCAGCAAGCCATGCCTCTATAGCTCTTGCCTGAGCCACTGACCTCTTCTGAAGGCAAAGGAACCTGTGTGTAATGAGATGTAAAGCACAGACAATGCTGGCAGGGGCACGTGTTCAACTGACCTACACAGGGCTACACATTTAAAATTGGGCCCATGTGCAGTAACTAGATTGGATTATTTCTTAATTTACTGGTCTTTCTAGCTCTGTGTGATACAGTCCCCACTATACAAGGCTTTGTCTCTAGAAAACACTAAGGTGACACATCTTTGCCATTAAAGTTCCACACAGCTTGTGGTCCAATACCATCCAATACCAAGAACTCTAGTGGTGGAGTGGTTAAATGCCAGTACTGCAGCCACAACATTGTGAGTTCGATCCTGTAGGTTTCCAGGCTGACTCAGCCTTCCATCCTTCTGTAGGTCAGTAAAATGAATACCCAGCTTGTTGGGGGCAATTAGCTTACAACACTGTAAACCACTTAGGGAGTGCTCAGCACTGATAAGCAGTGTAGAAACGTAACTGCTAACTAACTGCTAACAGAGTTCAATCAGAAGACTTTCCACACTACATTGTGATTGCACAATCTCCAGATTTCTTAAAAAGTACTACATGCTTAAAGAATAACTTGTGTTTCTCAGATGTATTCCTGTACTTTCTTTTAAAAGATTGTCTCAACTCTAACAATTCCTCAGCAGCCTTTTTTTTTTTGTACAGTCAACTTAGGAAGAAGAGGGAGGCCATCCCAAGGAGGGAGAAAGCAGCTTGTGCAGAACACAAGACCTGGAAGCAGCAACTGGCTGTAGCTGTTTCCTGACTGGTATCCTGTGCAGCACAAGTTACTGCACCTTGGGAAAGTTACAGGAAGAAAGCTTTTTCACAAAATTCACAGACTTGCTTTTCAGAGGAAGCAAAGCAAAACATACAACAAGCCACAATAAAAAACAAAGCAGGCCTACTCAACTTGTGTCCCACTAAGGCAAATGCAGAGCAAAAAGGGCTCAGACCTTTCGGAGACAAGAAGCATTTGTGAGATCACAATATTCATCTGATGACATTCACTTGTTTGTAATATGGTTTTGATTGATGTTGTAACACAATATGTAAAAACTATTAAAAAATAAGCAATTCTTTCACGAAAAATATAAAACAAGGACTCGAACATCTCCTCACACTGATGCATCTTTCTGAGAACTTTCTTAGCATGAGATGGAAAAATATTTCATCATAAAGTCCCAATCTCACTCAACAGAATATTCCTCTCCCAGTAATGGTTAATATTCCATCATAAGTACTGCTTCCTCAAAAGGAAGTTTCACTGAGATTAATGGGGCTCACTCCCAGGTAAGACGATACAGGATACAGGACGATACAGGATACAGCCTTAAAACTATCATTACCATTACATTGACATTATCGTATACTAGAGGTGGTGGGAGGATGGCCAGAAGGTTTAATGTGGCCCCAAAGGTTCACATTTTTTGTTCCGGTGTCCTGAAATGCCCTCTACAGGCATTTCTCCCAGGAATTTTAGATTCAGGCAAGGTCTTTTTTTCTTAACACAAAGAAGTTGTTTCCAGGGAGGTCTTTTATGGCAGGGACTGGGGAGGGGGAGCTTGTGGCATAATAGTCACTTGCACCCAAAAGAGGGTATTTGGATGCAATCTTTTTTCAGTGTAACCCTTCAAGGTCTCCCAAACACTTGGCAGTGATCCAGTCTTAATGTAAACGAAATCCTTATTCTAAATGAACTTGCCCACATCATATGAAGTATTTCACAGCACATGGTGATCTTAATAAAATGGACTTCACAGCAATGACCAGCTAATTCAAGCAGAATGTTTGAGTCTGTTCTGTTTTGCTCTTGATTAAAATAAAATGCTGGATTTACCAAAGGTTACAAACTCAATGACAGAGTACTATCCATGATATTCATCTGATCCCCTTCTCTTCAGCAATCCCTGATCTGAACGGTGCAAACCCACATGATTGATAGACTCAAAGGAAACCATTGATAGACTCAAAGGAAACTCCTTCAGCGGCCTGGGGGCTTGGCAGCTTTGTGGAACAGGAAATAAACACTTAATTCTGGTACCCCAGGTCTACCAGATGGCTAGAGAACAGAAGGCAGGGTGGGTGAGCTGGAACAAGAAAATTAACTCTTATCTGAACTAGTGGAAGCAGGATGTCCCACTCAGTCAGATATCTCTGGCTTTTAGAAGTCCGGAGTCTGGAAATTAAAGAAAAGCAATAGCTATACATCCCAGCTTAGCCTGAGAAAGTCAGAACAGGCTTCAACAATGTTTCTAAACTCACTGTAAAGAAGCCCAGAGTGAAATTCCTTTCCTGTCTGCTTTACGCTCACAAACGGTCCTGTTTGCGCTACTAAAGCAAATCTTCCCTCCTAAATAAGATTCTTCATGCACTAGAGCTGCTAGTACAAAGGAGACCATGAACGTCTTGCAGTTGGCTTATGATTTCCACATGAGGTGTTGTGTCAATGTTTCATTACAAGTTCCCCCCTCATACAAGACCCCTGCCCTGGACACCTCCTATTTTGTATTCACACATTTCCAACCAGATGAAACCCCCATCTTGTGTCATCTTAGAGATGGTTTCAGAGATGGCTTGGCTATCTATGTGGATCTTGCTCCCTCATTTTTGCCGTTTTTTGACACACAAATGAGGATGCATTTTCAAATATACACTGTGTAACTATGAATGCATCAGTCTTGAAACAGTGGGTAGGTTCCCTCCCAACATGAAAATCTGTTCAATAATATGTTTTCTTACTGACCATCCTAGGGTCCATCATTTCTAATCCTGAGATGACAAAGAAGTGAGTCACCAACCCATTTTTTGCCAGGGCCCACTGCCCTTAGTGCATGACCAGGGGGGAAAAGTCTTACCTCCAGATATTTATGCAATGAAACATTTTCTCCGTGCATACCTATGTTTCCCACACCAAACAGGGAAAGCATGGGCAATGCACACATACTTAAATGTGTCTTGAAATATTGGTTAACCAGAGTTCCTTGATGTACAATGCATTAGTGAGCCTAAAATTCAGGTCTGGTATTGACCCTGAATCTGCCTGATAGATTACCTATATCAAAAGACAGGAAAACATGCAACCCTATTGATTCTTATGGAATTGTCAGTGACTTGATACTATCAGCCATGGTATTCCTCTGGATGGGCTGTCTGCCTGGAAATTGGAGGACCCTGTTTCAATGGTGCATTGCCTCCTCGATTCCAGGACATGGTGCTGAAGCCAAGGGAGCCCAAATGTTTGCATTCTTCCCTTCCTGTTACTACTCAGTATTTGCTTTTTGGCCCTGAGTACCACTTGTAACACTGGGTCAAGCACTGAGGGCCCGTGTGTGTTCATGTATCATCAATTCATCACTCCTCTTTCCTTGCTAGGAGGGAATGCTTGGGAGTCTTCTACCCCCCCATCTTGGAAAGAGTGATCTGTATAAGCATCCTTAAGAGGGTGAAAAGAAGAATCTCCAGTCCCTTTCAAAATCACTCTACAAAGATAATCTTTTCTTCACTACTAGCAGCAACAAAGGCGAAAGCAATCTGTACAAAACCTTTAGT
The DNA here is from genome assembly GCA_948472985.1 of Iguana delicatissima. NCBI lineage: Eukaryota > Metazoa > Chordata > Lepidosauria > Squamata > Iguanidae > Iguana > Iguana delicatissima. The sequence continues at coordinate 102,432 of CAOKZL010002446.1, forward strand.
AGAAAGGGACGGGCTTTTAGCAGTGCAAAAGGGGTCCAAAGTTATGTGCCTTGGATTTACAGAATCTGTTCAGGAAAGCCAGCTCGAGATTTACAGATGTTTATCAACAAGATGTGGATGAGGCCCATTTCTCCTTATCTTTTCCATCTAATTCAGGTGAGGCAGTGGCTGTGTTAAGTGAGGGCTGGATGTCAGTAACAGAATGGATGATGAGGATCAATGCCTTGAAGCCCAGGTAAGATGGAGGCGCCATTGCCATGTGGTTTGGGAAAGCAGCACTTCTCCTGGTTTACACAGAGTTCTACATCCCTGAAGGAACAGGATTGTAATTAACAGGTGCCCCATAACTCATAGTTTAGGTTGCCTCTATCACACAGAATACCTCTTACTAGATCAGGCTGGTTGCACCATCTGCATCTCTAACCTAGACAAACACAATCTTACCTCAGTTACCCTTAACATTCGGATCAGACTAATGCAGCATAGTGAGGAATCTGCCTTTGAAGATGATTCAGAAATGGTTGTTAGTACAACACGGAGCTGCTAGACTGAGAATGACATTACAAGGATATTATGCTGATGCTCCCAAAACTAGGCTAGATCCATGACCATTTCAAAGTTCAAATCAAACTGCTTTAAAGTATATCACAGCTTAGGAATGAAATATTTTAAGGAACGTCTCTCTCCTCAAGTAGTTGTTTATATGCTACACAGGTCTGTCATCTGAGGGTACAGTGGGTGGTTTTAATGGCTTTCATCCAGTTGCCCATTTGCAGAACGTTCTTCAAGTTGCTCCTCTTGGTGTCTACTCAGTCTCCCTTCAGCACTAGGCATAAGACTTTTTTTTTTGTTTCCCATGAATTTAAAATGTCTATGGGTTGCCTTCTGCTGCCTTCTTAGATGTGATTATTTATTAGAATATTAATAGTTATCTTTTTACTGTATTTTTAGATTTTGCAACTTGCCCAGAGAACTTGATTGAAGAATGAGGTGAAAATAGTTACAATAAATAAAATAAATAAATAAATCGTAACCACATTCTGGGCATTTGTTACAGATAACATCATACAGAATGAGAATGGGTCCTGGCAGTTCTGAAACAGTAAAGATCAAAGATTTAAGGTCATTAAGGGATTTCATCTAAAACAACAAAACATATAAATCTTACCCTGAATCTACATGGTTGGCAAGAATTTGTTTTCATTGTTGTGGGAGTTTTGTGTAGCATGTTGTAAAGTATAGACAATATTTGGCAAGTGAAATTAAAGGAATCCTATTTTGGTGTGCCTGTCCTCTGCTGCCAAATTGCCCATGAGAAACTGCCAAGATTTCCCCCCATGTTGGGCTTTCCTGTCACTTCCTTTAATGGCCCTGCATGACACAGGGCCTGACCCCTTCCAGCATCTCAGAGCTGCTGCAGCTGCCACTCACTTTCTGCAGAAATTGCAGCAGTGGCAGGGGAAGGGAGCGGAGATTTAGGGCCAATAAAGGTAACACTCAACACAATGAAGCTGCTCACCCCACCATATAGACTGTATGTACGTATGTATGGGGACATCAATTCTAGTACTACAGGAACTACTTGTGATTTTCATCACTGCCTCCATCCACCACCACCACCGCCACCTTTTCCGATTTAAAGCAGCTTACAACAGATTAGAAAAAAAAAATAGTAAAAAAGTCACAAAACACAGAAATTAAAAAGGCATTAAACTACTTAAAAAAAATTAAAACCAGTTAAAAACAAGAGCCGTAAAAGATCGACAACAGCTCAACAAAATAAGAGATAGAAAATCCAGAACATTGTACAAGCTCCATCCCATTTAAACAACCAGTCCTCAAAGGCCTGTTGAAACAGAAAAGTTTTCACCCATTTACAGAAATAGGGAGGGTGTCAGTGTAATCTCCCCAGGAAGGGAGTTCCAGAGCCTGGGGGCAGCCATTGAGAAGGCCCTTGCTTGTATTCCCACCAGATGTACCTGTGAGGGTAGTGGGACAGAGAGACGGGCCTCCCCACAGATCTCAAAGCCTGGGCTGGTTCATAAGGGAGATTAGGTACTTCAAATAACCTGGACCTGATCCATGTAGGGCTTTCATGTTATAGATGCAATAACATGTAATATGACATGTTCAAGCTGGGTATTGGAAAATACAAACTGAAATGAAAGGCAGAATTAAAGTTAGTCTACTCACCAACACCGATGTGGTATGATACAAACTAGGATTTTCCCAATTTCTGGTATTCTTCCTCCAGTACTATAAACAAATTCTATATTCTGTGCTTTGCCTTTTCTCAGCAAGAAAGTTGCATTATTTATCTGGTTTTTTATGACATCAAAATTGGCTCCTTTTCAGTTCTGGGAAATAACTAGGCAGCCAGAGAACAAAGGCTTGTTTAGTGTTCATTGGTCTTTGCTGCAAAGATGTCAGTGCTGCCAAAAAACATACACTGCAAAGATCTGCCGTTTTATACTTAAGGCAAACCTATTTTCACCGTGTGCTTCAGTGTGAATGATAGGAAGAAGTGCAGGTTAATCAAACTGAAGTCAGGAGGCCCACAAATACACAGAACAAGCTTCTAATCCTCAAAGAATACTTTCTGCAGGCACAAGTACAGCGCAGCATGTCGCTCTTCAGAACTGTTTGTGGACTGGGCAGCAATTGTAGGTCTAACCAGAGCTAAAGGTTACACTCAGTAATTTACTCATGCAAATAAACGAAATAAAATTCAGGAAATACTCAAGGACTGAGTTCATTCAAGGGCAAGCCTGCCAGTGAAGGAAGAACTTTCAACAATACTCCTTCTTCCCCTCACACAACTCCCTAATGCTCCCTGAAAGTCTGCTGCAGATGACTGAGGGGTTCATTGAAATGGGGAGTGGTTATGGGATAAGGAGAATCAGAAAAAACTGAATTCCTCCCCTTCCACTCTTCCTTCCTTTGATCTCAATAGTATCTCTAAATGGGAAGGGCTCTAGTGATTCAAAGTTTTCACCAAAAGTCTAGGTTTAAAAAACAAACAAACCATACACCTTAAATATGCCAAAATAGGTCTTGCTTGCTTGAAACTGCGTTTGTCATTTAAAGAAATGAGACATCAAGCCACAAGAAATTAAAATTAATTTATTTAAAAATACTCCAGGAGGTTCTCAATGCCAATTTGGCATGTGTTTTGGAGGTACTCTTGCAATGGCAAGGATAGAACTTGACAATGTCCTGGACTCAATCCTTCTCCTGTACTAACTGGATTGTGGTGAAATGTTTCTAAATAAAAGTTTCAATTTGTATTTATTCCACTCTGATTCCAAATTCAACAATGGAAGAAAGCCTGGATATAACTGTACATATAAATAAAAAAAAAAGTTGAGACTATTCACATACACTGAACTTTTACTCTGACACCATTGTTTCAGCCAATTTTAACAGAAATTTGATTCATATTAACTTTTCCACATACAAAGGGTAGCTCAGTAGCCCCGTAGTAAAGGCATTGCTGCCCAAATACGTACACTTCACAGCAGTTTCTATAAAAAAAAAACAACTCAGGAGTTCCAAGGTCTTAGGTAACATCCATGTTAATTGGGAAGAAAGGGGGAAAGCCTTTCCTAACAAATAAGCAACACAATTACACAGCAAGTCAACAGCGTAAGCCAGCTAACGTGCTCCAGTGATATTTTGAAACTGTAATTCGATACCACTGTTTCCATCCTCGTGCCTTGCCTGCACTCCCTTGTTGCACACTGTACTATTTGAGGCCCAGAGGGCAAAGCGAGAGCTTGCTGTTTATTAATGATCAGACGTTGCACTGCAAGGCTGGGCCATGGGGCGGGGGAGGAAGGGGGAAGATGAGCTCCAACTCTTCCCACATTACAGTCTTTTCTGCAAGTCTAAAATCACAAAACTTCAGAAAGTCCCAAATGAATCAAGCAAAGCTCCCCTCCCCAACAAGATTTACTCTGCTAAAAAAGACAAAACAAAACAGGAAAAGCCAGAGTCCAAGCTGTCCTGTGACTCGTGCAGCTTGCTAACATTCTGCAGGAAGCATGTGCTACTATTAAATCAGAAGCAGTTTCTAGCATAGTCAGTTCACCGAAGGGGTAACCTTCTCTCATCCGAAAGAACAGGAGCTTGTTTAACAGTTTTGACAAATTGGGCTTCCCTGACTGGGCTATGTCAAATAAAGTTGAGAAGTCCTCCCCTAAACACGTCCTTTAGAATAAATTACCATCTCATTAACTAATCCCCTTTAAGTGTACAGTCAAGGATCCAACTCTTAGTAAGAGTGTTTATTACATTAAAAGAGTAATGCTAAGTTTTCTTACACAAAGTGCAACCAGACTTTCCTGCCTCAGCTTGTTAAACTATTACAAATTATACTGGATTAATTAGAATATTGGTCCTGTAGGCTGACAGAGATTAAAAAAAAATTCACTACTAAGTAGGCTGAAATCAAGAACAAGTAATTCTCAAACAGTTAAACAGCTAATGGGTTACATCTTTCTCCAATGAGTAAGTGGGAGCTTGTAAGAACAAAACATTGGAACACAAAGAAATTATTCTACAGGGGGGGAAAATGAAGTGGAGCAGGGAGTTGATTTTGTATTAAATCAGTCTTTAGACCATCTCTTTTATGTGTATTCTATCCTGCGCAAGAATAATCCAAAGTCTTGAAACTGTAGCCATTTCCGTCCTACACTGTTATAGTGCTATCTCAACTTCCTGTGGAATTCTGGGGTTTGTAGTTCACTGCGGCCAAAGGTCTCTCTGGCTGAGAATTCCAAGGCCCTTCCCTAAACTGCAAAGCCCAGGATTCCAGAGGATGTTGAAAGTGGAATAACAGCACCATGGCAGTGTAGGGTGGAAATGGCCTGTGACCTGAGTATGAAAGTCACAGAAATGGTACAGTGACAACAAAATAAAAGGAGGATTTTCCCACTTCATATTGCTCATAGAAGTGTCCTGCATCTGGCTCTTGACCAACAAACCTCTAGGCTGGATTGCTGAGGACCATTGTCTTCCTGATGTTAGAAGAAAAAAACAAAAAACAAATTCAAATCACCTTTTTTCCCCAAAAAGTGTTTTTTATAGTGTTGCAGGGCGGTGCATAAAAAACAGGTTGCCCACAGGGAACCTCCAAAGGCATTTCTCTAAAAAAATGCTAGAGTAGAGACTAAAGATCACACACCTACACACCACACACCACATCCCTTTGAAGGAAGCTGCTGGGTATAAGACCCCAAGCTTAATAGTAAAATTCTGTTGGGTAAGATGTACCATATGTCAGTGCAAAGGAAGATGCCTGCCAAGATCACAGCAAACCAGACCATGCTGCTTACATAGAATCCAGACTTCGTGGAAATCATGCTATATCTTTTTATTATGGCAATGCCAGTACTACTGCATAAAAAGCCACACTGAAGGTGAACTAACAGCATTTATCCAAACAACCCGTAACTATGCATGCACACAAATTATATGAAACACAAATTCTACGCTGCACTGAGAGAGATTTTAAGGCACTTCTTAAAAAGCTGGTGATCAACAGAAATCCTGCAGGTAGAAAGAAGTTTAAAAGTGTGATGGTTTAATGATGCAGAGGGAAAAATGAAACAGCCATGAAGCACTCTTTTTAATTAAGGAAGAAACTTAGCAGGAAGCAGTGGTCCGATCACAAATTAAATGAAGAATCTGGAAGATCTGTGAGACAACCCACATGGGCAAAACCATCTAATCTAACTGTATTCTTTAGCTTTTAAACTGTCTGTGAGACACAAAATGCTAGAACATTTTTAAGTTGGAATTTTATTCTTTACTAACCAAAAGGTTATACTGATCAACTAGAGGTATCTTTATTATTAGTATGAGTGTGTCACTTTCTGGTTGTTGTTGTGTTATACATGCAACAATCTCCAGATGTTAAAGCTTTATTTCTCCTCCAGATATGCATTTCAAATAAGAATTAATCATAGTTTTGACCTGAGCCTTCCCCAATCTCCCTTTGCATTGTAATAGCTGATTCCGCCCCCCACCCCGCCTCCACTCATCATTCATACTAACTTGGCTGGGGCCTCTATTTTCAACTGTGTGGAAAATCCATTCCCTGAAGGTACCTTGTTTTTCCCCTTACTCTGTAGACCCTTAAGAAAATACACTGGGGAAACAAGATTGACACAACATTTAGGCTGAAAGCTCAAAGCTCTTTTGGAACAGCACATTATAGCTTTGGGTAAGTGGGTGGAGAAGTCTGACCATGACAGCAACTAAAACCAATTATTCATCCAAACAAAAAAAGTTCAACCAATGGATTTATGGGATTCACTACTAAGTAAATGCATCAGGGATCAGAGTACCAATTAGCCAGAAAGGTAACAGGATCCTGCTCCCTCAAGGCTGAGCTAAATTGTAATAGTTACAAGCTTTTCTAGAGCTCTCTAATAAATTTTATTGCTCAGATTAATTTTTTTGCCTCTGCATGCCTTGAAAATGTCTCCAAGGGTGTCATTTTCATCCTGTTTTTCTTTGACACTTCAGGGGTCATTCTGAACATCCCTGCCTTTAGCTGCAATTTGCAGTGGCATTACTGAATAAATTGTTCCAATGAAAGAATAAAGACCCTTTTGACTCATCAGTTTCTAATACACAACATCATGTATGTAGTGCTTTCAGTGCAGATGTGGTCAAAACGTGGCTCTCGGTCCCTCTGAAACTGCCTTTGTAGCCCTCGGTCACTCCAGACTCCATGGACCAACCATTTTCTGGTCCCAAAAGAGGATGAACTCCAGGAGCAGCAATTCACCTTTTAAAGTGGCTGCAAGGCCCCCTGCACTGTTTAATGACATAAAATACATTTTTTAAAAAACCAGAGTTGGACTTCTTGCCCTTTCCAGGAGTTTTGTTTTTTGAACCAGTCCAAGTTTTAAGATCCTCAGGCGAGGCCTTCTTTCACATTCATAGAGGACATGGGAGAGGGTCTTCTTGGTGGCTGTTCCACAGCTGTAGGCTCTCTGCCACACATTAAGCTGGAGCCCTCTCTGCTTTCCTTCCAAATAAAAACTCTTTTATTTGAAAAGGCATTTGGTGCTAAGTGGCTATGCAAAAAGGTCTTTTAGTAGTGTGTGTGTATGTGTGTACGCGTGGGCACAGGAACTGCATTTTTATTGTGACTGTTAAGGTTTTCAGATGATTTTACACCGGTTTAAAATATTAATGTTTTAATATGGTAGTTTATTTAACTGATCTTAAACTCTTTATTACTATGTTTTAATGCATGTACTTTGTTTTAATCCATGTTCTGAAGTACTTTGGGTTTCATTCAGCAGAAAAGTTATTATCAATTAATTAATTAATGTTGGGGAGTTTGACACTTTTGGAAGCTCGTACAGACCCCTACGGGCAGAAAATTAGCCTCCAGACCTGCTGCAGATACTGTTCGACTGTTTAGCATTAGTATCCCTGCATTGCGGGTGGGTGGCTGAGGCAGAAGGTGCGGAACCTAAGGCCATGTAACTGAGACTGGGACTGAGATGAGAAGCAAACCAAGAAAACTTTATGATCTTTAGGACCAAACTGCACAAGACTTCAGAGGACACAGTAGCCCACACTGTAATTTAAAATAAGTTTTGTTTTGTTTTAAAAAAATAAACCACAGGCCCTAAATAGATTGGGACCATAAGTTGAGGAGTTACGAGTTTCTGTTTTGCTGGTATTCCCCTACAGCTATCTGTCTCATTAAGTACAATATATAGGTATTCACAGTCAATATAATCTGGGCAGACCTCACCAGTAAGTAATTAAAATTATTACTTTCCCCAATAATTGAGGTATAACCACATTACATCAAGTATGCTGATTTACATGGTATAACTTCACTCTTCTGTGGAACAACAGAAACTCTCAAATACAGTCAGCTCTCTGCTTTCACGGCAGTTAGAGGCACAAGACCCCCCTGAAAGTGTTAAACAATAAAACCACAAATGCTATTTTTTTAAACTTGAGAACACTTCTCTAGGAATCTCCAGGTCCTCTGGTATGCTTCTATGGTCAGCTTCCAACTTCTGGGAGAAGTGGACTATAGAATTGTGTTAGACGACCAAGAGATTCTTAGAGAGAACATATTTTTTCTGTGATTGGGGCAAATACAATAAGAACTTTTTAATGAATAAATAAACAAAATAATCTACAAATGATCAAATCCATGAATGCCGAACCTGCAAAAGTGGAGGGCCAACTGCAGTTTTACAGGAGCGTGGCTATGGATGAACACCACAGTGTTCAAGTACTGGGACGGGTGCTGTTGTGGGGACTGGACTACATGGATGGGAAGAGAGTGTGTTTTTACTACAGACTATGAAAGTTATTAAAGTAGCAGCAGTTAACTCTTGGGGATGGGGTGGGCTTGGAACTGTAACTATTTGTTTTAAATATAACTTTCCAAACCCTGCCCCTGAGGGGTGTCTATGTTGAGATTATTACAAGATTTAAAAAACATGCACACTTTTCCCTAACATCACACTCCTGACCCAATTCAGCTTATGGCTGCTTCAGAAGAAATGTAAAAACCTGGGGGACTGACTCACAGATTTCCAATGCTGTCTGTCCACAGTATAACAGTTCTGCCCTTCCCCAGTATGCTTCACCAGTTCATTACAATCCTCTGTTGTTAAGAGCGAGCATGAGTATATGCATGTTTGCAGACAGATTTGTGTTCCAGCATTCTGTAGTAAACTGTGGAACATTCACTGCTTTCTAGGGAATACGACCCTGAGGACCAGAGTTTGATTCCCTGCTTGGCCCTGGAAACCCTCTGAGTGACCCTGGGCATGTTGCACACTTTCAGCCCTAGAAAACCCTGTGATAGGTTAGCTTTCAGGTCACCATAAGTGAGAAACAACATGAAGGCACACAACAATAACAACAATTCAAACCTTTTTTTTAAAAAAAAAAGCTTACAAAAATAAGTATTTTTATTTCAAGATCTCTCATTTCAAGAAGAGAAATTTCTATTCACTTGTAAGTACCAGACCTGAATGTGCACACGAGAATGTGCACATTGAGGCAGAACATATAAGAAAAAAAAAGTTATCTGACTGTTAAGTAATGATAAATGGACAGCTGAGCAATTCTTCAGTGACTGCAGCTCTTTTCCACTGTTTGAACTACAGTCTATTTGCAAGTTTGCTTGAGACACATTTTGGAAACTCTTATAGACAGCTTTGGCTAGAACTGAACTATGACAGCTGAGGTTTACAAACTGAGTACAAATATTTGGATGTCAAGACATACTGGTTTCTAGAGTTAAGTAGTATGAATTAGAATGGGGCCTTATATCTTCAAGAATAACTATGTGGTTGAGCTGGGTCTCAGCAGGTGACTGCCAACTTGGACTGGATAAAACATACTCACTCACCTAAGATGTGTCCCATCCTCATCCTTCCCCAACTGGGGGCCAACAATGATCCTACAGACACAGCAACTGCCAGGTATGATGGACCACCACTCCATTATGGCTGGGGTTGAGGGCACCAAGCTGGGGAAGGTGGCACTATTGACTCGGCTGAGCATGGAACTGCATGTAGCAAGCTAAATGCATCTCTCCAGCAGGAAAGCTGAAGGGCCGAGGCTGGGAAAATTAACAGCCCAGGGCTGTTTACCCCCTCCTTCACTTATCTGCCTACAAATGGCCCCTCCAAACTGTTTTAATCCAATTTTCATTATCCATGGTCTGATGCCAGGGGATTTGGGAAACTTCCTGAGGGATCTGCAGGGAAGAACAAATGGCCATGGATAAGGTTAAAGGCCTCTTCTAAGCCTAAATGGGCCCTGAGGCTCCAAAATGTGGTGATGTACCCTATGCCATTGTGAACATTCTGGAACTTTTGAGAGTGAAATTTTTGCAAAAATTGTTTTTGAAGGTGGAAATGGTGGAAATGCCCGAAGGGAAAAAAAATCAATTTTTCCCCAGAAAACTATTTTTGAACTCTGGGGGGCCACATGTTGCCCACAGGCCCCACTTTACCCACCCCCACTACACTCCCCATCTCTTACACTTATTTTGACCTCCTTTTTATATCTCAGTCAACTCTGTATCTTTCCTTTGTCCAGACTACCTTCCTGGCTCCCTTCCTCTTACTTGTCCTATCTTCTGGGCCATATCTTAACCTGTTTATCTAGACAATATCTCCTCCTGTTGCTGGTATAGGATTTTGGTTCTAGCCCAAGTGAGCTCTCACCTCACTCAGAGGCCATTTTTTATGAACATCCCCCATGCCACCCGCTCTCATGCTTCATGACTGTATTAGGGGCAAGTCAGCAAAACTGTGGGCTCCACTTCCACCATCACCACAGAGCAGCTTAGCTAAAAACTAGCAAGAGAATCAAGTAGGAGAGAGGCCCAACAGGAGGAAAAGCTAAAAGGAATAGAGTAAGCAATGGAAAGATATGCTGAAGGAAGGGTGGGTGGAATAGATGAAAAGGGCCAAAGGGGCCAAAGAGAAAATCATGGGAGTCTAAGGAAAGAAGAGGAAAAAGTCCTATGAACAGGAATTTCAGGCAAGCAAGATCTGAGGACTTGAAGGCTGAAGGTGAAAAAAATGGCTTTGGAACATTATTTTTTTGAAGTTATTTGTACCTGTTACTCTTAAAGCGGATGCAAAGTGGCCTACTGTCATTACTCACACCAACGTGGTTGCTCTCGTTGTTTTAAGCAACTCACTACACTTCTTCTTACATCACTCATTACTTTTCATTATTTTGGGTGAGGGGAAACTTTGGATTGAATGTCATTTAACTTGAAGATGTCTCAAAATTACTTTCAAGCGATAGTCTAAAAAACCCAAGAAAAATAGAGGTAATGGGGTGAAATTCAACCAAATGGTTCATTCTTTGGCTTCTTAAGTTATCCTCTTGTTTGTCAAAAAGCAGAATGCTGATCCTGAGGCAGAAAAAATTAGGTTAAGTATCCAAGCCAGCCATGCCTGAGATCTGGGGCAAGCTGTACTGTAGGAGGGCTTAGCTCCCTGCATGCAAAAACTAACTTCTCTCTCATAAGACTGCTGTGAGGCTGAGCATCACCTGTTGTTTAATCCAGAATACCACCTATTGTACAATCCAGCTATGCTACTGCATGTTGACCTAAAAACTGAAGAACCTGCTTGACAGAAGTTCTCTTCACCATTCTGACTGTCTGTTCTATTAAATAGTAAAAACAGCGGTTCATAAGAGGTCACTCTGTTGTTTAGGAGGTGATGAAGATGACGGTGACGGTAATGGTAATGAAATCTGAAATAGTAACTTTCCTATTATGGCTGTAAGGAGAACAAAAGATCCTATGGTACATTTCTCTGTTAAGACATATGCAAATTCTACCATAAGAATCTATGTCAGAGAGCAGTAACAGGAATGATTCACTTTCCCCCCTCCTATTTTCTCTTTCCTTTTATTTTTTCCAACTATATGAATCAACTCTTAGTTTCAAGGCATAGTGGAAGGGAGGGGGAGAAAGAAAAAGAAACTAGAAAACAGTATCATAAGAGTGCACCACATTTATAGTATTAAAGGCACCTATTTAAAGGCAAAAATGAAATTAAAATAAAAACAATGGATATATTCTGGTTCAAGGACTTTTGTGCATTGAAACTCTGGTCTGGAGAAGGCAATCCACCCCGAGCTACCGGCTTTCCAAGGAGCTGAAGAGAACACAAATGAGGCCTTGGTTTATTTTGGGGGAGGGGATTTGGCCACAGATGCTGCGGGTGGGGGAATTAACCTTTGGGGTGAGTGAACTTAGAAACTCTGAACGCTACACAGTGCAGTAGATCACTTTTGTGAGATACCAAATGACAGTATCTTCCTGATACTTCTGAAGACACTGAAGACAGAACACACGGATCATCTGGCACGTTTTCAGGGTCTTGCAATGCCTTTCTAGTAAGCAGGGTCAGACTGTATTTTCAACTGTGCATGCTCCTTTAGGCAGAACTTAAGATGATGCCCACCATTCAAAGCATTAAACCAACCAAACATAAGAAAACTAAAAATTGTCATGGGAAATGCTATTTTGTGTGGCTTATAAAGAGAGAAACAGAAATTCTTCTTGGCCACCTTCACCCAAAAAAACCCAAATATCTTTTGATGAAGAAAAAAAAATTCATAATGGTACTGTACTAACAAATGTGGATTTGAAAACTTTGTTTCACAGCTACCTGCACTTTATTGAGACAAACCTGCCCTCAGGCATTTCAAAACTAGTCAGACCTGCTGACTGACTCCTTAATACAGTATCCTCAAAGTAGGCCCTCTTTCAACCCCCCCCGCCACTGTTCCACCTCAACATATCCGCCTAGTTCACCTACAATCATGGGTGCTTCTGTATTACAGTACTGCTCATTTATAGAGTCCTAGAGAAGGGGAAAGAACATATTTTATGGTTAACATCACAGCTGCCTCCATCTGATGATGATTCTGTTGCTATCCTATACTTACTGGAATGATTCAGCAGACTATCTGGCACTTACAGAAACATCCCATCTAATAATTTTTGTTCAGTTCAGATAAAAAGTTGCTCCTTGGAATTAATGAAAATGGGCCAGAACAAGACATTCTGTTGCTTGAGGCAAAACATGTGATGGCAGCTCATCAACACTGCCTGTACTGAAGCTCTCTGGACCAGCCGCTGAGCCTTGCAGCACTTGAGATGGGACAATTTCCTTCACATCTGAGGAGGAAAACCTAGTTTAGGGGGCCTGGGACAGTTTGTATGGCATACAAAGCTCTCTCTTGCAACCAAGGAAATTTGAGAAGAAAAGCTGTGTGGCTGCTGTTGTGCTTGCCTGACTGCCTAGCAGAGGAGGAAACCCAGAGAAATGCATCACTCCAAGTGGTACGATCCAGTCTGCTAACATTATACAGTAGTTAGATGAAAAAATAAAAATAAAAACCCCAAACCAGAAAATAGAAGCATTGGCTTTTGTCTTTAAAAAGTTATTTATTAATTTTGTATGGAACAACAATATCTAGTAAAACTCTCTTCATAAGAATACTGCTCTCCTCTCAGAAATATTATCTCATATTACTGAATGTTCTGCAACATGGTAAAAAGTATACTAAATTTGTTGACTGAAACTTATTTTCCCCCCAAATTCTTGTAATGTTGATGCCTTCAAATATCACTCTACAGCTGCAACCCAGGAACCAACCCCACTAAAAACAAGTCATAAATGTGAGAATAAACACCTATAGAATTAGGCTGTAAATTAATTAGAGTTTACAGGCATGATTAGATATACAGGATCCTGTCATGTTATTTCCCACATAATGAGCCTTACTTAAAATGAAATAAAAAATATAAGATAATTCCTTTACTTCATACAAACACAGAACATTGACAGTTTCCTAGAAATGGCACAAGTATATATAAACTGTACTTAGAAGCTATGTGTTACTGCTGTTAAGGTCCTAATTGTTTAGCCGCCCAGAAACCCGAATATAAGTACAGCAGGCTCTCCATACATGCAACCTCCCGATCTGTGATTCTGACTAACCGTGGAACCTCTTATACATAAAATGCACAATTTAATAATACGGAACACAATCTTCTACATTTTTTGCTATTTTCAGGGTGGAGGTGTCCTGGATCTGAACACTCATATATGCAGGGGGTCTACTGTAAGCTCTTTTCTAACTCTATTCATATGTCCAAATAAAAACCTGGACCTTTATTTAACCATCACCAGCCCAGATTTAAAGTGTAACAGCGGAAAAGATAAAGACAGTTCAGCATTATGTGCTTGTTATGTAAAATTCAGTGCTCAGCAGAATCACAGTGGACCTCCTTCCAAAAGCGTCTCTTCACCCTTGCTAGCACCATCTCACCTGAAGAAGGCTCCCTTCTGGCATTTTGGGGCATGCTGAATTTCAACAGGAGTCCACACCACCAGATTAACACTGCACTTTTTTGTGCATTCAGTGTGCCCCAATAAGGACTGGATCAGGTGATTTAAAATCTGCCCTGGCCCGGTGGCCTCATACAGTATGACCAGCAATGGTGTGTCAACCAGAGCCAGTTTTTTTTTCACTCACGGGTGCGGGGGGGGGACCCTGACATCATTATGGACTGAAAATGGATCTGGCTGTGTAACAGATGACTACTTTGTCACATGGTCAGCAACAATAGCTGACACTCACCAAACAGCTATCCTGATCTTTAGTCACATGACTCAGTCAGCCACGAGTCTTCAAAAAGAATGAAGACACCAGCCCCATAAACCTGAATGAAGACATTCCAGATTTATATTGACATTTGGAGAATCATCAAATACATTCTCTAATAGTTTTTGCTCTCTCCTCCCCTCCAAATACTCAAATGAAACTCTACAATGGGTTAAAACAAGACTGATTTTTCATTCATGTTTGTTTCAGGTGCTTGCCATTTAACTCAGCTTCACCCAAAAGAATGCCAACGTACAGTTGCCACCCTCAGGTTCTGACATGTTCTTTGTTCCTTTGGAACCCCATCCTGTTGAGCACTCCCAGGGCCTTTCACTCTTGACAGTTATAGCGCTACAATTCCAGTTTAACTGCCATGGTCCCACTGTACGGAATCCAGGCCTTTGTAGATTGGTCAGAGGCACCAGACGAGCTCCCTGGCAGAGAGCACTCTAAATGTCCCTACAAGCGAAATTCCAGGATCCCATAGGACAGAACCAGAACAGTTAAAGTGGAATTATGGCACTATAACTGTGTAGTGTGAAAGGGCCCCCAGTGCCTCTGCTTCAGTAACAGAATGTGGCAAGATGAGAACGGCAAACTCCTCTGAGTTTTTAAAAAGGGCGGGGGGGGAACACATCTACTGAAATGAGATCCCAAAAGGGTGGAAGCAGATGATCCAACCGTTCCAAGAAGGTGAATGAAGGATCCTTGTCTGCGGTCTCATTCCATCATGATCTCTGGTGAACAGGTTTTTGGTATTGCTTCAAAAACCCTGTAAAGCCTGTTTGATCAGAGGCATCAGTGAGACAAAGAATCTGCACAAACACCATAGGAAGGAAAACCACCATCCATATGCTTTCAGATCTCTTAAGTGGTACACATTTATTTGTTATATATCTATGCAACTGTATCCTCCAAAGAAAACCTAATCGCCTGTCTGTTAGTGATGCTACAGCAGTGTTTGGAAAAGTGTGTTGTGGGACAATCTAATTGCAGACGATTTAAGCTAGTTAGTCTGAGAGCCCTTCCTCATATCCTCAGAGTAAGCCCTATTGAATCCAACTTCTGAATAGACAGACACACACTGCATTGTACTGCCAGTGTCCAAGGTCAGGAACTGAAACCTCTAAGAACAATCATAGAAACATTTCATTCTTAGGTTCTTCTGAAGCCAACTTTTACACAGAACAGATTTGACTGGTCAGTTGTTTAGGCAACACTTCACAAAGCCACAATGTGCCATGCTCAGTATGCGCTGTCTCCCTGTCACCTGCATTTGGAGGTTCTGGCTGATCCAACCCCACAACATATGGTTGTCCCACCCATCCACCCCCTCTTTCATTCTGTACTTCCATGGAACAGGCGAATGGAAGTCCCCCTCCCTTAGGGAGGGTTAGTATCACAATGGGGAAGTGATTATTGGAGAAGTGGGATGTGTTAAACTTGTGGCCTGGAACTACTACTAGCCTACAGCTGCTTAAACTGGACCTTGCTCTCTCTCCCCCCCTTCCTATCCTGCATTAAATGATCTTTGGACTCTGTAATCAGAGCCTGCTGTTTCTGGCACAATTTCTTTTCTTTTTTCTCCCTCTCTCTCTCTCCTCTGCCCCTCCCCCTTTCCTCTTTTTGGCCAAGAAGCTGTTGCAACTGGAGCTGTCTCCATTTATGTTATCTTTTTAGACAGAAACTGTACTTCCAAAGGAGGCACTGAAGAGCCCTTATAAGTGGGTCATAGGAAGACTGCTACACTTTAAAAATAATATAATATCACTTCTGATCCACTGCATTCTCATAAAGACATATACACACAAAAAGGCAAGGCTCACTCTCAACTTCTAAATAACACTCGCCACATATCAGTCCAACTACTTCTGAAACGTACAAAATATAAACTAAACTTCTGTACTCTTTTTCGTACCAGTGATTCACACTAAGGGTGAAGAAAGCACATTAGTTGTCAGTATTTTTAACTGGCTTTTAAAATATCATGTGCTGCATATGAAATTTCAAACTTTTTCATACCAATTGAGTTTGGGAATTTTGAGTTTTGATATGTAAACTAACTACTGTTATGCTTAAAAAGAGAGAGAGATACAAACAGCTTTAGTAAATCTAGCATTTGCATGGTTTATATGTAGTGTCCTTCACTGCATGTTATTTCTCCAAACAGAATCATTTTTACTTATGCAGTACAATCTGCATGAATATCTTCTCAGAGGTAATTTCTCTTGCTAGCAGTGAGACTTCCTTCTAAGTAAATCTTAATCAGACTGCAGCTTAGGAGCATCAGTTTGGTAGTCTTATAATATGGTTTGCCCTAAAAATCTTATCTAAACACTGTTATATTAAAACAACAATTTTCACATCTATTTAAACAACTTCAAAGAAGGACAAGCTCCATTAAACAGAAATACACACAGCTTATGATTTTTTTTTTTTTAAAAAAAACCATATCTACTGCAAAATTTTAACAGGCATGTTTGCAATTTTTTAAAACATTCAATTTTGTTGCCCCTGAAGACATGTTATAGAGTTAACTGAAGTCAGATCAGACACAAAAAAGCAAGAAACTCCCTGTAGCTATTACTCCGGACAATGGAAGTGTTCCCTAGGATACAGACCCTGGTACCTGTCTGGCACCACAAGCAGCTAATCCTTCTTCCATCTTCAGTACACAATGTCAGTGGGAATACTAGAGAATACTAGCTCATCAATGAAAAATTGCCCTATTTTAGAAAAATTGGCCTATTTATCAGCTACAAAGGAAGGAAAATATTATCACCTATCTCCAGGAAATTTCATTCAATGAATTACCTGAGAAAAAATCTTAACAACATTGGTTTACCAAGTTCTTCATTTCTAAGGAATCACTATATATTAAAAAACTCAAGCCTTTTTTTTTTTAAAAAAAAATCAAAGTATTTTTTTAAAAAGTATTAAGTTAGGGGTATTTCCAGTACTGACCATCCACCAATGGAACAGGTTCCCAAACCCCACTTCAGCCTCCCAAAAGCACCCTGGATGGCTCTGGAGGAAACAGGGTGTGTGTGTGTGTGCTAGAGGTGGAGAGGAAGGGGAAGTTCTGTTGCTCAAGCAGATGTCCACTTGTGCGAGACTGGACCTAGTGCTGCAGAACCACAATGAAAGACTTGACAAAGCCCAAGCAACAGCCAAGGCAGACCTGCCCAATCTGTATCATGAATGTTCCGTTTTCCAAGTTGGAAGGGCAGTTGGTGAGATGATGCCAGTTCTACTCTTCCTCCTTTTCTTACGACAGACAGCAAGACCTGGATGCTAAGGTGTATAGGTATGCCCATGGACTTTCTTTAAAATCAGCTCGTTCTCACTTTGGCCAAAGGAACCAAGAACTAATAAACTACCAGAACCCATGCCACTGGAGCTGATGCTGGGAACAGACCTTCACTGCAAACATTTACAGAACCTTCAAAGAAACCTGAAGGGACTTCCCTCTGATGTCAATGGGTGGTATTCAGCTGGATTTCTGCAGAGCTCCTGGATGGCAGGTAGTCTGACTTGCAGTTGCTGGCAGACAGGGGGAGGGGGAGAGCCTCAACTTTTTTTGTGTAAAGGGCCTTTGCTAGCTGGACATTTAGTTTAAAAGACAGAGCTGTGAAAACAGACATTTGGGTTTTTTCTCTACCAGCCCTGCATCAGGGGTAAATGTCTTGGGGGGGGAGCATTCCATAAGGCAGCAGCAAATAAAAGAAACAACAAAGTACAACCTGCATCTACAACTAAAAATCCACCAGCAGTCATGGTAAGAATCAATTTCAAAAAGTAGCAGGTTTGCAATTCCACATTAAAATGGTGTTTTTCCAGGAGGTGCAACTTTTAAGAAGTATTTCCAGTGCCACCACCAGAATGCCACCCTGAGACCCAAAGCAGAGAAAAATCTGGTTCTTCAATAACTCAGTAAAACACGCACATTTTCAATCTGGCTGAAGAATTTTCCTTCCATCAACTATAAAACCTTGCATATCCATCTCCCCTTCTTGGCAGGCCAAGTCTTCTTAAAGTCCACTCCGTTAACAAGCAGAGATATTCCCTTAAATTGGGATCTGCATATTTGTTTTGAAAGATTCACACTTCTGAAACACCTACGCCTTTTCTGTTCCTCCAGGATCAGAAAACGAAATTACAGGGTACAGCTTCCATTGCATCTTGGTCTCCAGCACATACTGAAACTTATCAGGGCAAAAGCAAGTTGCACTGTAAACAAGGCTTGGAGAAACTCTCAGTACGCCACACCAATGCAGAAAAGAAAAGCAGCGAAACGTGCACACACACACACACACACTGTACAGTTTTATGCCACAAATAAATCAAGCGAGACGGGCACACACACCTGCTTATTAAAGCAACACCAGAGCCTCCGATCCGTCTGCACATTTGGACTCAAAGGTCTGGTAGGAAGAAAAGTAACTCGGCCGACTGCTTTTTACTGCACATCGCTCTTTGGAGGCGGGGAAAGGTAGGTCGCCAGAGGGCTACGAGGGGGGAGCAAAGCGTACGAGAGGAGAAGATCGGCGCGGCCGAAGCCCCTCGCTCACCATGCCGCGGCTTCTCCGTCTGCCTTTAGATCCTAACCAATAAATGGGGGGGGGGATTTATTAAGAGACCGCCCCAGGGCTTGCACTGACCCTGCCTTGGCAAACGCCCCCACCCAGCCCCGGACACTTAGGTGACAGAGCCGCGGGGTCCTGACGCTGGACAGCAGAGCGGACCTCCCCCCGCCGCAGCGCCCCCCCCGTCCGGCCCGGCCCGCTCCTTTTCAGCAGCGAGTTGAACTTACCACATGCAGTTCCTCCTGAGAACTAAAGCATCAGGGTCGGCGGCGGCTGGCGGTGCGGCGGCGGCGGCTCCTGCCCGCTCCCTAATCTTCCGCCCGCTCCATATGTCGCTCTCCTCGCCCGGCGGGGTGGGGTGGGCTGTGGGGAAGCCGTCGGTGCGGTGGAGGAGGTGGAATGGGGTGGGGAGGCGAACACGGCTCCGGGAGGAGGATTTAAGCCTCGGCTCTCCTCTGGCTGCAGCGATCACGAAGCATTATACAATGGAGGAGGAGGGGGAGAGCGAGGAGGAGGAGGAGGCGAGGAGGCGGGAGCAGGCGCTGGGAGAGCGGCGGCGGCGGCGGCGGCAGCCCGCGCTTCCAGCCCTTGCCAGGCAGCGAGAGTGACGCGGAGAGGCTCCTGCAAGCTCCTTGCCCTTCGGCTCGCGGGGGAAGCCCCGCCTATGTCCCCAGGCAGGCACCCCGTCTCCCCCCGGCTCGCCGCCGCCGCCGCCGCCGCCGCCTGCTCTCCCGCCGCCTCGCTGGTGCTGGCGCTTGCTCTTCTTCTTCTTCTTCTTCGCCGCCAGCTCCCGCAGAAGGGAGGCCTAGGAGGCCAAGCGGCACACGCTCCCCGGCTAGGCCAGCCGAGGGAAGGAGGCGGAGCCGAGCCCGCAGCAGCAGCAGCAGCAGCAGCAGCTATCGCTTACATGTGCCTTTGTCCCAGGAGATCAGCTATGCTAATACAAATCTGCTGCTTGCTTCTGGAGAAGACAGCACGCACACGCACACGGATGGGGGAGGGAGGGCGACCGGCGGACACAGGCAGCGTCGCTGTCCTCCCTCCCTCCTTCCCTCCCCGGCCCGCCTCTAGTCCGGAACACGGCGGCCACAACAGAATGATAGTCGGGATCCACAAACCTAACAGAGGTGAATGAGCGACAACCGCCCACCCTTGCGGGGAAAGGGGACGGGCCCGAGCCACCCTCCCAGGATCAGGGACGCACCCGCCTGGGTCCCACCCGCGCCGTGGGGAGCGGCTCCGGCGCCTTCGGGGCTGAGGCGGGGAGGGGGACCACACTCCGCACAAGCCCGGGGGCACAGCCGTTGCACCAGGCGGCCCGCGTCTCGCCAGCTTGCGCCACAGCCCGGGCAGCGCGGGCGCCTGCCCATTGTCTGCACCGGGGCTGGGCTGGGCTGGGCTGGGCTGGGCTGGGCTGCGAGAAGGAGGGCTTGCTTTTGTTCGGAAGCAGCCCGGCTCTGGCAGCGCTGACCGGCAAGGGATCGAGCCTGCCCCGCGGGAGAAAGTGTTGAGGAGTGCACCTGGAGCGGGAATCCCTGCCACGCCACGCGGAATCCCTAAACCCACTCTCCCCAGGCGAGAGGCGACTGCTGAACCGGGCGGCCCAAGAAAGCCCAAGGGGGCGCACGGGACGGGGAGCGAGGGAGCAATTTCCCCCGCGCACGCCTCGACTGGGGAAGGGGTGTGGGCCAGCGAGCAAAACGGGGAGATCTCACGCACAGGCACCGTCACGAAACGGCGGCGGCCCCCCCCGGCGCGCACGTGCACGCCGCTGCTGCCGAGGGAGGGCGCGCGCACACGCACCCCGCGCACCCCAAGAAGCCAGCCGCCAGCCAGCCTGCAGAGCGGAGCAAACCGCAACTATGACAAACACGCGAGCTATTCGACAACTCGAAACTGGTCAACAAGTCAAAGTGGAGCAGGACGGCGAGTTCCTGAAAGCAGCAGCAGCAGCAGCAGCAGCAGCAGCAGCAAGAGGCGGCGGCGAAGGAACAACAGCTGGGGTCCTCCTCCGAGCGAAGGAAGGGTGAAGCTGGAGGGGCCGGGGGTGGCTTGTTTTGGTCGCTCAGCTCGGGCCGGACTTGTGATTCCCGGCCCCCTCCCCTGGCGCCGGAGAGCCTCCCCCTCGCCTCCAGCCAGCGTAGGTGAGCGAGCCGGGCGCTCTCCCCTCGCCATCGCGTAACGCCGGGAGGGAGCCCGGGGGAAACGCACACGGCCCGTCGCCCACGGCGGGGGCGGCGGCGGCGCTCACCAGAAAGCGGCCCCGCACGCAGCCCCGCCACCGATCCGAACCAACGTAGCAACGGAGGGGCCGACGTGCTCGGCGGACGGAATGGGCGCGGAGGAAACGGGGACCCCCGAGCCCTGCCGAGGGAGAGGTCCTTTTCATCCACCTGCCGCCCCCGCTCCAGCGCTGCACAGAGAGCCCCCCCGTTAACTCTACTGCCTTCTTGATCTTGGCCATTTCCACACTAGATTGTTACAGTGTTATTATTCCACTTTCAACATGCTAGGCCCCTCCCTAAACTGCAAACCCCAGGATTCCACAGGATGTTGAAAGTGGAATAATAGCACTATAAGAGTCTGTTGCGGAAATGGCCATACTCGAGGCGGATGCCCGTGCTTTGCAGAGGATCTGACACCACCACGGAAGTAAACACTATCAACCTTCCCTCTCCACCCCCCCGCCCTATTTGCCGTCGTCAACGCCACCTACAATCCGAACTAATTAGTGTAAACGCAGTTTATAGGTGCAGATGGTCAATGGATGCCCCGATGGGGGGAGGAAGGACAACTTTTTTCTCTTCTCCCCAGGGGATAAAACGGAATTGTAGGGTTTTGTTCAAGAAAGTTGAGCTTTGGGGCGGGGGGCTGTTTAGGCCTTCCAGCAGCAGCCGGAATTCTAAGCACCCCGCTCGGTTGATAGCTGCTCTAGTTTCTTACACTTACATCCCCCAATCTCAAATAATTGATTTTAAAAGTAGTAATAGAAGATTAACCGAGGAAAATGACCCCCTCCTTCCCCTTGGATGCTTGTTCTTACCTGGGAAAGTCCACACATTTTTCTCTCTCATGTCGCAACCTTCCTGCTTTCATAAAGTCAGTAGGTCACAAGACTGCATTCAATGACAGAAGGAATACATATTTTAAATCACCTAAGTGATGCTTAAGAAGTCTTACTTATTTTTAAATAGTATGATAAAAATCCACTAGTGCACCTTAAAATGTTGGCTACAACCCCAAAATCATCTCAAATAATTTTAGCCTTTAATTGTTCACTAAGCCAATGGTACATTGGGACAATAAAGTTTAAAGACCTACCATAAAGTTGATTATTAATCATTAGTATCAAGACTGGCTTGGGCATTACACTCCAAATGTTCTGTAACGATTTGTAATCAATCAAACTGATGATCCGCTTGCAATTAAACTCCATTTTAGAGAATGCACATTAGTCATCTCTGAAAAGTGAAATTTGAATGAAAATATAGTTCTAAAGACTTTGTGAAAGCAATTTAAAAATAGAATTAAACATTACAAAGGAGGCAGCTTTTTCATGACAGTTTACGAAGACCACACTATAGATTCTGCAAGACCCAAAGAACAGTCACGTGAACATAAATTCCATGTTCAGTAGAAAACTAACTCTCTGGTAAGAGTACCTAGGAGGATGGCAACCCTACTATAATTTCCTTCATAGGCCGTTAGGGCAATATTCTGCAGCTCAAAGCTTACTTAGAAGTAAATGCCACTGAATTTAAAATACGTGTACAAAGGATTGTAACCTGGCTTTGATCCTAAACATAGGAGGGAGCTCATTCCATTTGCTCAATGGGACACTCTTACTTCCAACAGCATAGCTGTCTCAGTCGTGAAAGTGAAAGAACCAGCTTTCCTCTTCTCTTCCGAAGTTTTTAAGCTTTGTTTCTTTGGATAATATTATGTTAACAAAAACGTTAGTTTTAAAAAATGCATTTTTAGAAATTCTGTAATTTATTCCCGGTGTTGGGAATCAGGATTTTTTTTTATGGAATATTTGTTTTCTTTGGAGAAGAATTTAGGCATTTTGGAAGGAGGTGTCAGATATTATAAGCAGCCTTGGCTTAATTTAAGCAAACATCAAATGAAAGATAGTGGTTTTTTTTAACCAACACTACACAAAAACGCACAACATTAGAGCTGCAGCACCAAATTTAGAAGTAAAGCAGCTGCCAGAAATCAGCATGAGAATGTGAGATGTAGCCTAAACTCCCACTCCCATTCTGTTCCTCTACAAGAAAGGGCAAGGTCCATTAGAATGAGCTGATGAATGCAAGAAACATTCTGAACACTTGCTTGTATCTCTCTCTCCCTCTCTTTCTCAGGAAGAGTGTTACCTTAAAAATACATAATAAAAAACAAAAATGAAATAATTTTTTTTCTAGATTTCATCACTTAGACCAGTGGTTCTCAACCTGTGGGTCCCCAGATGTTTCTAGACTTCTGCTCCCAGAAGCCCTGAGCATTGACCATAGTGGCTGGGGCTTCTGGGAGCTGAAGTCCACAAACATCTGGGGACCCACAGGTTGAGAACCACTGACTTAGACTGTACCTCGCCAAGGCAGAATGAGCAATAACCTTAAGTATTAACAACAATTATCTCAAAGAATCAAAGCACAATCCACAAACTACTCCAGTGGTAGAGCTTTACTGCACCCTAGCAAATGAACAGCATTTGCCAACAGCCCATATCAGTTTATACAGTGGCCCCTCCACTTTTACCAAGGTTCCAAGTATAGAACCCTAGCAAAAGTGGAAAAGCAGTGAATAACTCCACCCCACCACCCCACCCCGCTTTCCCTCCCATTCCCTTCTAGGGCTCCCCCCTTCCCATTCCCATGCAAAAGGGAAAAGAATGCATAAATTTGCAATTTTGTGCATTGACAAAAATATATCACTTCCTCGTGATATTTCAAATATTAACAATATTAGAGACATATGACCAAAGCAATGTGTTTGTATAGCTTGGCCAATTTCAATGGCCCAGAGATTCACACCAATGCTTTGTGTGGTGTTCGTTCCTCATGCTTTATATATAATTATGGTCTGGAGTGACACAGCACTGGTGGTCTGTCTCATATTGTTCCTGTCTTTGTGAGATTCAGCCTGAAAGCCCCCCCCCAGGGGTCTCTTCTAAAGGAGTCTCCCATGGAGGCAGATGTATTATGTTTCCAGTCTTCACCCAACACTGGCGTAGAATCCTGCTGATTGCAAAGAGTTGGGGCTGATGCTAATCAGGACTAACCAAGAGGAGGAGGATCTTTATCTTTTATCCCACTTTTTGTCCAACATTGAGCAAAATAAATAATAAATAAAATAAATAAATAAATAAATATAAATAAAGACCTGTAAGAGTTATTCCTAATTATAAGAAGCTGTTTAACTGTTTTGTTTTGTTTTTATTTTGTCAAGTCAACTCTGACCTACGGGAATCCTAGCATAGGGTTTTCTTGGCAAGATTTGTTCAGAAGGGGTTTGCCACTGCCCTCCTCTGAGGCTGAGAGAGTGTGATTTACCAAAGGTCACTGCAGTGGGTTTCCAATGTAGGCAAATTATCAAATTTTGCAATGCTGTAGTAGAAAGATAAAATGTTATCAGAGACCTTCCAACTTATCACAAAGGGTCAAAGATCTTACAGGGAAATACCTATGTGAACTGCAGTCAATGATGAGAAAAAGGTGTAGGTGTTCATATACTCCCATTGCCAAGAGCCTGTTCCCAAAATGTGATTGGAGAGTCACAGGAAGGAAAGGGGATATCCTAGAATATAATGACGGAAACAGCGAAGACATTTTTTTGAAAGTGGAACAGAACTGCTGTATTAGGAATAATCCAAAATGTTCTGGCTTTTGATTTCTATTTTTTTTTCCAGCATGTCATGTACGGACAATTTGCAGCAGCTTTCGGTTCCTTTATATTTCATTTGCATTTTTCCATCCACTGCCTTTTTGAAGCATATATATGAGTTGATAAAAGACTACCAAAAAAAAAGTGATGGGGGATCAAGATAACAAGCACGCAATTAAGAATATAGGGCCCTCCCTCCTCCCATCTTCTGCTTGCAGAATGCATATTCATTGTTGATCCAAGGATTACAGGAAACAATAGTTTTTGAGCAGGGGGAGGAGGAGGAGGAGCCTGCACAAGACCACGACTTCTCTTCTTTTATTACAAATGCTTGGAGAACATTTATAAGCTTTTGTATTACGGACAGTTTCCCATCATGCCCAAACTCAAAGAACTATGGTTTATCTCAATTACAGTTAGCGAAAATAAACCATGATTTAACTGTGGTTTTACATCTCAATTTGACAACCACAGTTATAACAAGCCATAATTCCATGTTCAGATGTCACACAATTGTGATCCATTCAAAGTAAAAGTTTTGGATACTCCTTCCTCACGTGTGTGAAAGAAGAGGACAATATGTGAACACAGTCCTGTAATGTCTTTAAAAATCATGGTTTCACATTGTGTGTGAACCAAGCCAATCTATATATCTGTAAAGTTGTGTCTTTGGTGTAGGGACAGTGCTTTTTCACAGCATTCAATACTTTCTCAAATATCACTTAAACTGATACATGAAGTATGCTTCCATATGTATTCCAGGCTGAAAGGGCTATTTTCAGTCCTGCTAATTATCCTTGAGCTACCAAACTTTCTAATTTCAAGTACCAATACCGCTGTGTGAAAGCTATTAAGTGGTAAGTGTGCTCTTCCATTTGGACACCCTGGTCAAGAGCTGGCGAATGCTGGCTTTTACAGGCAACCCCCTGGAAGCTAAGCAGGGTCAGCCCTGGCTAGTACTTGGATGGAGGACCTCCAATGAATACTAGGTGCTGGAGGCTATACTCCAGAGGAGGGAATTGGCAAAACCACCTCTGAGCGTTCCTTGCCTAAGAAAACCCTCTGAAATTCAGGGAATTGCTATAACTTGACATGTGACTTGAAGGACACATATACACACACAAGAAGGAAACTTTGTTCCCTTTCAGAGGCTGAAAGTGCTGTAGCATTTGTAGCCTAAGAAACCATGATGTCAGCTGAAAAGGACTGCTCCTACAGTAACAGAATACACAAACTGACAGCTATTTATTTTCCCAGATAGCTTATTTATAATATCTAGGATATCCTGAACTTTGGGGTTGTATGGTGTGGTTGGATTGTTGCTTTTAAAAGTACCAAAGAAACTGATTGCTGTCTGCTGGAGAATATTCTTTATCTTGTGTTCAGTGTTGGCACTCTCTAAAGTGTGACATGTCTTACTTGGGCCCCTCTCCTTTTTGGTTAAGTTCTTCTCAATGTGTGGGTGGTGTTATCAGAAGAAAATGCATTTGTGTCAAATGTGCTTTATTCTAAGTAAAGCTTCTTCTTTTCAATGAAGCAAAGCAAGGAGATCTGTTTGAACTGAGCCTTTAGAAGTTGTAATCACACTGTTCCTCCCTCCCTCCCCCTCTCCAACTAGCAGTTGCTGAGTAGCTAAGGTGGTTCTAAATTAAGAACTGGAGTCAACAACAGGAAATAACTCCCACAGAAAAAGAGAGCAAGAGTGAGCAAGAGAGCGGAATACAAACTCTCACCAACTCTTCTACATAGCTGACAACAGCCTTTTTGTTCTCCACACACACTGGACCTGAAAACACTGCTTTTTACAGCATGCATTTGCCTTTTTGTCCAAACAGTTAAACCTGCCTTTTGCACAGAAGCAGCTAGTCTTCCTCTCACCCCAGCCCACAACTGCTGCTGATGTGCAAAGTTCTACTCCTCAAGCTCCACCCCAGCCGCCAAACGCCTCCCACTTGTCCTGCTACAGTATTCCTCATTGAAACCTTTTCCAGCACTCCAGCATCATTACATATGTTTTTTTTCCTTCTTTGACTTAACACTTTCCTGTTTGAAATGCAACAAAATCCAACAAAATTCCTTGAAATCCTGTCCAAAGTTTTACCTATACAGCATCTAACAAAGTTTTTCCAGATGTAACAGTACAGGGACAGTTAGCTTCGCAAAGGTCAAGGGCAGCTTGAATCTCAAGGGAAGTTACTTTTCTGTTGCTAATAGAGATGCAATTTTATCACAAGTCTTGTATTGCCTTTTTTCCCTACTCCCCACAGGGCCAAGAAGTGGAGTGGCCTCTGCCTGTAGTAACAGACAACAAACAACATCTGAGACAAAATGTAGGCCTGTGACTTTAACATCATCATTTTCCTTCTTCTGTATGATTTTTAGCATCTTTGCCTGATGAAGAAGCTGGTGAAGCTTCAAAAGCTTTGCATGGTATATTTTATGCTTTTTAGTTGGCTCAATAAAGGTATCACTCTTTTGCAGATTTTGGATTTTGTTGTATTTTGCTACATGGCCAGCACAGCAACCCCTGAACATGTCCCCATATTCTAAGAGACAGAAGTAGCTGTCAGTGAAATACAGAATGAGATGACCTGCTTTCTTCCTCATTTCCACCATTTAACATACACAATCCACCAGCACAGGAACCACCACAGCTCATGGCCCTCCTGGTGCTGTTTGCCTGCAGCTCCCAACAGACTCACCAATCGCTGGAGTTGTACTTCAACAACATCTGGAGGGCTACAAGTTGCCCACTCCTCCACTATCAGACAACACCCACATTTTACAAAAAAAGAAAAGAAATGATGTATCCATCAGCGTAATAGTTTGAATGTTGGATGACAACCCTGGAAACCAACTCAACTATGGAAACCCACTGGGTGACCGTGGGTAAGTCACACACTCACAGCCCCAGAATACCCTGTAATAGGTTTGCCTTAAGGTTGCCATAAATTGGAAATGACTTGAAATTACACAACAATACAGCAATCCATCCAGAAATAAAGAAAAGGTATACACACTGATTAAATATAATAGGTTGGTTTATCTTCTAGAATTATTCGGAAGAGAGCAGCACTCCACAGAGGTTGCGGCTTTTACAACACTAAAGAATTGCACCTCAGGCTAGAACAACCTGAATATACCTAGAAATAGGAAGTGATGAACTTCTCCTGTACCTTAACATGAAAGGAAGAAATGGTTCACACTCAAAATGCTAAGTTGTTTTGGATTGGATAAAGACATAAGAAAAGAAATAAGAATAAAGCAAGATTGTAAGTAATGCAACGTAATAATGTAGCAAGGTAAAATAAAGTAACAATGTAACAAGGTAGTAAGGTAACAAAGCAATTGTCTAACAATGTAAGATATAACAAATCCCTTGAGTAAGCAACAATTATGTATGAATGGAATGGATACACGCAGATTCAACTGGAAAACAAGTTTGGAAGTGGGGAGGGTTTTTTAATTTTTAATTAAAATCTTTAATAAAAATATTTCAAAAAACAAAACAAAACAAAATGCTAAGTTGTTAAGAATTCTCAAAAGACAAATTCAGCCATTAATTCGAGAGACTTTCAAGAAAAGTCTGGAGAATCTGTTAACAGTCTTCCAAGGTCTCTCAAGCCATGTTCACACGGTTCATTCAAATGTGTACTGAATGCTGTTTACATCTGCACCATCTCCACTGAAGGGCAACACTTTACCTTCTGAACACCCATGCCATTCTGGCACGGTCCCCAGGAAAGGCCAGTATGATAATTTGTAAATCAGAACCTTAATACCTATTCAGATATGTCTAAATAGGTGTGAGACCATCAGGAATAATAAACAGAGCTTGCAAACAGTATTGTTGTGGGACAAGAACTCCCAGAACCCCGTTCCCCCTCAATCCTCCTAGCCTATAATAATGAGTTAATATTTGCTGCCTTCCTTGTATAGAAACCTGGAGACTTGCTTCTGAAGCTAACTGCAACCTGACTGGTCTATGGAGCCAGTAATCAACCTTTTTGACACACCCTACTAAATTGCCCAAAGTTACAGGAAGCAAAACCAGTTTAATAGTCTTTTGCCAGGAGGCTCCTCGTGATGGAAAAGGGTCAGAGAGAGGAGGAACATATGAGAGAGAGAGAGAGAGAGAGAGAGAGAGAGAGTGTAGGAAGAGAACCCTGAGTTTTCCAACTAGCTCACTATCTTGGCAAGAGAGACTGCTGTCTATCAAAGCTGACCAATTACCTGCTCAGCATAGGCTCCATGCAGTGAAGTGAAGAAACATACAAAAATCCTGTCATAATTTCAAAGAACTCTAATCAGCAGTTGTCTGTGTTGGCACTGTTTAAGAGCTATGTTGATTTTTCTGCAGAACAACTGTTATTAGAGAACAATCATTTGGGCTAATATATCTAAGTCAAAATGTACACATATAGTTATACGCATGTGATAATTTGATTTTAATTCCCCCCCCCCTCTTGCTAATGCACCAGCAGCAAATAAGCATGTTAGAACGGCATTCTGAAAGGCACAAATCAATTACTTTTTCATTCAAGGCTCTGTTTACTGTATGTATATATGTATGTACAATTTGACAGGTGGCAGGTTGCTGTATTTATGTTTTATTTACCCTCTACCTATTGTAGCTTTGAGGGAGAATAACAAAATCATACTTCTGTGTTTCCTTCACAGTATTTCCAAAAATATTTGAGAGTGGCAAATGATTTTTTTGATGTAAAGTCAAAGGCTTTCATAGCTGGAATCCATAGGTTGCTGTGGGTTTTCTGGGCTTTGAGGCCGTGTTGTATTAGTATTTTCTCCTGACATTTCACCTACATCTGTGGCTGGCATCTTCAGAGGATCTGGTGGCATGGCCTAAGAGTCAGATTCAGGAGCTGGGATGGTGGTGTGGGCACCAACAAGATCAACAGGATAGCTCTAACGGTGGGGTTTGGACAAAGCCCTGTCAACAGCCTGCCTTTTCAGCATAAAGGTAGTACTGTTAGAGTTTACTTGTGTATTTACGCCACTATGCCACAGTCATCATGGCAAACTGTCATGGACAAACAATCCATGTATGTCCTCTGAACATAAGATTCCCTTTCTGATAGCTGTGCATGTGTCTTACAACCTCAAGGATGGTTTGGTCCAGCTGTTAGTAATGTGCAACAGTGGAAGAACAGCCATCACGAAAGGACTGGCAGGCAGATGACAAGTAAGAACAAGAGGAACATGAAGACAAACATATGTTCTGACCTCTTATGTTTGTCTAGTGTTCCTTTATAGGTCTCTATTACGCCATCTGAGAAATGCAAATAGCACGTCTCTTAGGTGTCATTTGCACTTTTTTCTTTTTCTTTCTCTTCTATGATTTTTTAAACACCTTTTGCCTGATGAAGAAACAGCAGAGCTTCGAAAGCTTGCATGATGCATTTTGGCTGCCTAATAAAGTTATCACTCTTTTGTGGATATTGTACTTTGTATTATTTTTCTGTATGGCCAAGACAGCTACCCCTGAATATATACATTTTCTTTTAGGTGGATTAGTATATACATTAGCATGGCTTCCTTACATATTCTAGCACATTGCCAGATTTATACACTATGCACACAAAAGGGCAAAGTGAATGAAGCACATGGGTTAAAAGCATTCTCTAACTAGCTGCCTATTGAGCTTGATCATTCAAAAAGGTGAAGCCTTTCGGTGCATTTTATTTTTGAAATAGCCAAAGATCTGCAGCAATACATTCAGAGGAGATAACAACAAATGATTCCTATCTTTCTTTCAGAAACAAAATCCTTAGCCTCTGGAAAAGGAATACCAACTTGGATCCAACCTAACTGAGAGGAGCTAGTCTCAGTGACTACCCTTACACACTTGAAAAATTTGCAAAGAAGACAAAGTCAGTTTTATTTGGTAAACAGCAATTGGCTGCCAGGATAAGAGTAAAAAACAAACACAAAATCAGGGGGAATAAAACTTGGTAGCAGCAAATCCCTCTGAAAAAACATTGGTTTACAGCTGAAAAACCCAAATCGGTCTTTGTCACAGTTGCAAAGCACTGCTCCTGGGAGCTCTAGAGTTATTACTGAAAGGGGACTTTTATATCTCTAAAGCAATTTCCTCATTTTGTTTCTTTTTAGCAAATCAAAATCTAAGAAGAGACACAGTAGCACTCCTGACTTCTTAGTAAGAGGCCTTGAGAGAAATAGTGCATGCACATGCGCACGCGCGCACACACACACACACACACACACAGAACATACAACAAGAACGAGTGAACCTGCAGTGTTTACAAGCTGGCAGCTCATTAGCTGCAACTCTTACGTTTGAAAAAAAGCACTGTGTTCCTGCCCACTTGCGCTGACACACAAAGCCTTAACAACAGCCATGATTCACAGTTGACTCCAGTCATGCTCACAAGTGATGTGGCAGATTCTCGGTGCCTCCAGTATTTGCGTAATGGAGCTTCATTTGCTCTGCCCCCAGCCTGCGTGGAGTGCCAAAAAGCAGCAGTGTCATCCGCCCCCAACTCCTCCTCCTATCTGCCTGATGGATGATGCACACAGCATGACTCCAGATGAATAAGGGAGAAAATAAAGGATGATAAAAGGTATGTTTAGTGATCAGAAAGCGCTTTCTGACCTATCTTCTGAATCCAAAAGGGCATGTGGGTGGAGAGGGCCTGACAGGCTTTTAGCCATGAATAAGGGTCTTCACACAGAGACAGTATCATAGAAAATAGTTATTAATCCTGAGTTAATTTGCTCTATTGGCATAAGGCAACCCAGTCTTATGCATATTTACTCAAAAGGAAGTCCTGCTGAATTCAGGGCAACCCACTACTTGTAATTGTAACTTTGTGAATTTGGAAAGACAACAGCATTCAGTACTTCTCGGAAGAGTCCTCTTACAGTGATCTGTTCTCTGAGGAAGGACCACCTTTCTATCTAAGATCTCTCCCTGCTGCCACTCCTGCCTTCTCTTAAGATTTAAACTCTCCCAAGATGTCAGCTCCATAAACATCTCTTGGCAATGGGCTTTACTTCCCAACAAGGCTTTGGCAAACCCTTGAACAGAGACCCACCCATCAGCTCCACCTCCTTCACATTACAAGGGGTGAAGAAGTGAGAGACTACTGCATATGTTAGGGGGTATTCCTCTGTCCCTTCAGATTTTAATCTGGATCTCTCTTCTCCTCCTCCAGAACACTCTGTAATCAAGAGGATTCTGGGGCAGTGAGGAGATACTGCATAGGAAGCATCACTCATTTGCGTCCTAGCTGGAACTCCTAAGGAGAGGGGGTCCCCATGTGGTTTCTGGGGAAATTTTGGGAAGGTGTGAGGAATGTAACAGACTAGCAATGCTCGCTCACTCCAGACCTTACACATAAAGCATAAAGAGCAAAACACCCTGCAAAACATTAGTGTAAACACCTGGGCCTTTGTCATAGGCCCAGCTATAGAAACCTATTGCACTAGCTATACCTCATTAGGATTGTTACTGTTAATAAGTTTTTCCCTGATAACAGGCTCTACATGCATATCAGCTTAATTGTTTAACATATCATATGGAAAGAATGATTAGACTTGGAGAAAGAAGGTGTGAAAATTGGAGAAAGATATGCAGATGACACCATACTAAAAGCAGAAAACAGCAAAGATCTAGAACAATTATTGAGGAAAATCAAGGCAGAAAGTGCACTTGAACATTACGAAAAGAAAAATAATGACCACAGATGGTTTACATAATCTTAAAGCAAAAAATGAAGACATTGAAATGGTTCAAGATTATTCATAACTTGGCTCAGTCATTAATCAGAACGAAGACTGCAGTCAAAAAATCAGAAGACAACTAGGACTTGGAAGGGCAGCTATGAAGGAACTAGATAGGATCCTTTAGTGTAAAGATGTACCATTGAATACTGAAGTTAGGATTGTCCATGCCACTGTATTTTCAATTTCTATGTATAGTTGAGAAAGCTGGACAGTGAAGAAAGCTGATAGGAAGAAAATCAACTCACTCAAAATGTGCTGCTGGAGAAGAGTTCTACAGATAGCCTGGGTTGCTAAAAAGACAAATGAATGGGTCCTAGAGCAAATCAAGCCTAAACTCTCCCTATAAGCCAGGATGAATAAATTGAGGCTGTTGGACTTTGGACATATCATGAGAAGACATAGCTCACTAGAAAATACAATGATGCTTGTAAGGTAGAGGGCAGTAGGAAAGAATCTACAAGACCTGAGCAGGGTGGTTGAGGATAGAATGACTTAGAGGTCTCTTATCCATAGGGTCATCAGAACTGCTGTCAAGATTGACTTGACAGCAGTTCAACAACAACAACAAGGTGTTAATTCTACACGTAGAAATATAAGCAAGTTGGATGAGTGCTTATCGTATTACTTAGCTATCAGTCCCTATGAACTGCACACTTAGTACCGTACAGTTGTGCATTATCATTGCAGTACACACATTACCTACACTATTCAAACAGCAGACTGTGTGATCTTTGAATCAACTATCTGAATTGAGTTTTGAGCAGTATCCTAAAACATCCAGCTCCACATGTGAGGTACAAAGTTGCTCATGGTTCCTCATCCTGCGTGTATCTTTAATAGGAAGGACAAGCATGTCATCTCAACACCTTCCTGGTCCACGCTACTGGTGACAAAGTGATGCCTTTTGAAGTGCAGCTGTCATTCTGACAGTCCTCATATTCCAACCCACAAGGAGAGTAGAAAAATGTAGGCAGCTGTGCTTCTCCATATCAACAGAACTGATCCGGCAATTTCTATCACCACAAGCAACACATCTTTCATATGCTAACGGATGTTGTTGTTGTTGTTGTTGTTGTTGTGTGCCTTCACATCAAT
The DNA here is from genome assembly GCA_948472985.1 of Iguana delicatissima. Lineage (NCBI taxonomy): Eukaryota > Metazoa > Chordata > Lepidosauria > Squamata > Iguanidae > Iguana > Iguana delicatissima. Next base: position 135,971 of record CAOKZL010002446.1, read on the forward strand.
TCCAATGGGTTTTTTGGGGGCTGAGAGTATATGACACACCCAGGGTCAGCCAGTGGGTTTCCATGATAGAGCTGGATATCAAACCCTGATCCCCAGGGCCATAGTCCAACGCTCAAACCATGCTGGCTCTGCTAATGGACTTTACTGCCCATTTAAGACCAAATCAAAACATTTTACATTCCAGGAGGGACAGCTGAAAACATTACATGATTGCTGGGGAAATCTTCAATCTCTCTTCCAGTTTCTGGTTCTTTCTCTCTCACACACACATACACATTCACAAACAACTGTGAAGACTCCAGCTAAACTCAGAGGGAAGTTTGAAGAGGAGGGCAGATGATATTATTATCCCTGCTATTCAAAAAGTCCCTGTGCTTGGTGAACCTGTAGTTGCTGCCTCCACCATAACACTGCATAACAACTTTGTTGTTCGTGTGCTTTTAAGTTGTTTCTGACCTTCTGTGAGCCTAAGGCAAACCTATCACAGGGTTTTCTTGGCAAGATTTATTCAGAGGAGATTTGCTATTACCTTCTTTGAGGCTAAGAGAGTACGAATTGCCAAAGATCACCCAGTAGGTTTCTATGGCTGAGCAGGAATTTGAACCCTGGTCTCCTGGAGTCCTAGTCCAGCACTCAAACGACTATGCTGTGCTGGCTATCATGTATGCCAATAGTCAGAGTATGGCAAGAAAGATGAAAATGCATGGACCAGCATTAGCTGAATTGGTTGTCACCAGATCTTGTGGTTGCCGCAAACCAAAAAAAGCAATACTGCACACAGAGTTCAGTATCTCAAGAATTTCAGTAGTCATTGTTTTTCAACATAAGAAATTTGGACAAGGGTGGGAAAATCTGGCCCCTAGATATTGTCAGTCTGCCATTCATAAGCATTCCTGGTTACTGGGTATGCTGACTTGGGCAGCCATGAATTGCACTTCAACAACTTTTTCGTCACTTTGAAATATTTGCATGGACAGTCCCTGCTGAAATCTCAGCAACATTTTCAGTGTATGGAAGGTCAGAACAGACCAGAGCGATAGGGCTGTGCAGAAGTCTTGGTTCTGCTCAAAGCAGCATATGCAAAAATAAGAAAATCTATGCCAATTTGTTTTGGTTTTGTGTTTTATATAGGACATCCTTAGCATAACATTTTATTTTGGGTAACCAACATACATGGACTGTGCTATGACAACTGAAAGCAATGAAGTAATACATTCCTGTTTGAAAATAAAGGCCTTATGGGTATGTCTCAAGTTTGTTCCCATTCAACATTGTATTCCTTCCTATACTTTTGTGGGGTGCAGAACAATCCTTTCTTTTAGCAGCTAAACTTTGCTACTATTCCTGCCCCCATTCCAGTCTTATGTTACTGCGACTGTCTAGTCTGAGCCCAAGGTCTACAATATCATATTGGTTATGGTTAATATTTCCACATGGCACTCCATAAGATGAACTCCACGTGTCTGAAAGGGTCACGGAGAGCCTGTGTAGGCAGGCACAGCCGCATGGCCTTAATTATGCAAGCTAGGTATAGGCCAGTAAACAACTTTTGTTGCACAGTCGGTAGTGCCCTCCAGACACGGCCCATCATTAAGCCAAAGAAAGGGGCTTCAGTCCCGAACTGACAGCTTGATGGGATTAGCGTGTCCGTCTATACAGCCTCTAAGCGCTCCCTCATTTACATACTGTTTTAACAATTGGCAGGGCTGGCTAAAGCCCATCAATTCTGATTTTGATCTTTCGGAGGCTTTATCTTCACTCCAACTCCTTTGTTCTCCTCGGGAGAAGGCTAGCCTCCAGGTACAGTCTTCCCTATAAAAATCCCAAGCTTGAACTTCTTGTCGGAACGCTTGTGCCTTGCATCCCGAACTGCTGCTGCTCTGTCTGGCGAGCTTCCCCTCAGCCTGCACGCGCTGAGCTACTATGAACCCCAGCATCGCTCTCTATTCCTGGACTGCAGGATCAGGTGGAGTATCACCCCAGAAATCCTCTCGAAACCCCTATCAATTTTCCTTACTTTCTGCTTCCATAGTTCTTGGATGAGTGCATGAGCGCATGTGTCGTTGTTTGCTTAATTAAGGAAAGTTTAATAACATCTTTAAATTGAACAACTTGCCTAGTTCTTGGCGTGGCCCGACCCCATATACACAGGGTTCCAAGATCCTGCTAGGTTACCCTGCCTTTAGCATTGCCAGCCAGTGCTCTTAGCTACTTCCTAATTCCCCATATTTTGAGCACACTGAAGTGTCCCTCCCGGGAACCCCAGAAATCAGGGTAATACTTATTTCACTTAAACTTGGCCAGATTCTTTGGCCTTACCTGAGATGCATTCCAAACATACTGTTGTGATACATGTACTGTATTTGTAAAAAAAAGCATAAGCCAGCAATTGATGTATGGTTGTATGAATTTCATATTCATGCACCCTCTCATCAAATAATTTCTTTAGGTAGTTTACCATTTTAATTCTTTTTTTAAAAAAACAATTACTAATTAATTTTAAAACACTCTAATTCACAATCAAAGAGATAGACATTTAAAAAAAGAAAAATGCTAAAACTGTAACACAATATTAATACACTATATAGTCCATTAACTAAGTAAAACACTAACTAAACATTAACTTACTAAAACACAAAAGGGATCTCACTGCCACCCACACAGCCAAATTGTAATGAAAGTGGGGGGGGAATTGTTAAAAAAGAAAAAAAATGTTATTCTACCAATACAGATCCTACTAAGCAATCTCCACTAGAATTACTAGTAACCATAGTCTCAGATTATTTCATTGTTAAGATTTCTTCTTGCTCAAAATGCCCACAAACAGTTCCCAATCTTTTTCAAAAAAATCTTCAGTTGGTTTATCCTTCAAAGTCCACATTCGTTGGCAATTTGGGCTAACTCAGCAACCTTACCAGTTTATTCTTCTGTCATTGGTCCTTCAGTCTATTTCCAGGTTTGAGCAAACAACATTCTTGCAGCTGTTATCATACAGTGAAGAAGTAGTCCATATTTACTATTTTTATCCATAATACTTTTAACATTTTTTGAATTAACATGTAAATATTAGACCAATAACTTTTCACCTTCTTACAATTGTATCATATAGGGAAACATTTGAATTCTTAACACTTCTATACCATCAGCACCATGGCTGGACTGTGCATATAGGCCTTGTGAAAACAGAGATGTCTCTATCCTACACAGTTACAGCAGTGTGATACTGTTTTAACTGTTATGACTGCATCCCATAGATAGAATCATAGAATCATAGAGTTGGAAGAGAGTTGGAAGGGGCCATCGGGTCCAACCCCCTGCCATGCAGGAACACCCATCAAAGCATTCCCAAAGCATTCCCATCCAGCCTCTACTTAAAAAACTCCAAAGAAGGAGACTCCACCACACTCTGAGGCAGCACATTCCACTGCCGGACAGCTCTGACCGTCAGGTAGTTCTTCCTGAGGTTCAAGTGGAATCTCCTTTCCTTCAGCTTGAATCCATTGCTCCTTGTCCTAGTCTCTGGAGCAGCAGAAAACAAGCCCGCTCCCTCCTTGACATGACATCACTTCAAATATTTAAACATGGCTATCATGTCCCCTCTTAACCTTCTCTTCTGTAGACTAAACATACACAGCTCCCTAAGCCATTCATCACAGGGCATAGCTTCCATACCCTTCACCATTTTGGTCACCCAGATTCGTAGTCTGATGAGGGACTCGGAATCCTAGGCAATGATTCCTAAATTCTGGTCTTCCCGAGGTTTTAGCTTTCAACTTCCAGAAATCCCAGACAGGAATTCTGCAAGTTAAAGCCCTAAACATCTGGTGGACCAGAATTTGAAAACTAATGTACCAAAGAAGCTTTAGTTCACTTTCCTTGGATTACAGCACTTAGAGCTCTCTAGCAGAGGATTCTAAAAGTACAGCCAGCCCTCCCCATCTGTGGGTTTCACTTTTGAGGATTTGATTATTCACGGATTATTTGTTGTCACTTCTGCTGCTTCCCTATGCCATTTTAATAGGGACTGCAAGCCTTGTGTGACTGAGAAACTGTGAACAAGGCTTGTAAGTCTTTTTTTAAAATGGTGTGGGGCAGCAGTGGAGGTGGCAGGAAGCCCCACCAGCCACCCTTGTGAGGGAACTCTGATGCCTCAAAGGAATGAATATGGTGATCATACTTTTTTGTGTGTTAAATATGGTTTGGGAGGGCCTAGAGTTATTCATAGTTTTTTCACTTTCACAGGGGTTCTGTGCCCCTAACCCTAGGGAATGTGGAGGGATGGCTGCACCTCCTCAAACTACAAACTCCAGAATTCTTTTAACCATGACAGTTAAAAGTGATTATCGACCTGATACAGCTGCAGTGCAGACACACTATTTTCTTTATTCATGATAAAGACACAGAGTTCTTAAAATTATAAACTGTTGTAGAAACCAAGGCAGTCAAGTCAAGCTTTTATTTTTCCATGACAGAAAATAAAATTTTTCTCTTAGTTTTGTTTTCATCCTCCACTTGACACTTCCTCCTTCTCTGAACAGAAACAGCACAGCTTCCTTCCCATTTAACACCCTCCAGCTGAGTGGAATGATAAGAACAGGTTGCTTACCTGTAACTGTGGTTCTTCGAGTGGTCATCTGTGCCCTCACACAATGGGATCTTCACGCATGTGCAGTAGCTTTTCAGAAAGTTCCAGAGCTGAGCAGCGTGGCGGGAACCCCTCCCCCATCTGGTACTGAGCATGCTCAGTCCTGCCAAGCTAACAGTCTCTCCTCAGTTTTGAAGTCCGTTGAAGCAAGACCTGAAAGAGGGGAGGCTGGGCAGGTGTGCGTGAGGGCACAGATGACCACTCAAAGAACCACAGTTACACGTAAGCAACCTGTTCTTCTTCTTCATGGTCTCTGTGCCTCACACAATGGGAGACTGAGTAGCTTATCACTGGACGGCAGGTCAAGTCCTAGAGGGTAGAAGACAGCACTGCACGGCCGAAGCAGGCGTCATGCCGGGCCCTACAGTCAAGGCGGTAGGTCGAAGGCTGCAACCACGTAGCCACACAGCAAAGCTCCTGTAGGTCAGCTCTTCTGAGAAGGGCTGCTGAAGAGGCCATCGCCCCAGTAGAATGGACCCGAAGCAAAGCCGGGGAGGTTGCCTGGCAAATTCATAGGCAAGGTGAATTGTCTGGGCAACCCATTCAGAAAAACGTTGGGAGGAGACTTTATGACCTTTCCGATGCCCATCATAGCACACAAAAAGGTGGGGTGTCTGACGGAAGGTGGAGGTCCGCTGAAGATAAAAGGTGAGGGCACGGCGCACGTCAAGCAATTGAAGAGAGCACTTGAGGGGCGATGCAGGGTCTGGATAGAAAGTAGGCAGAATCAAGCCTTGATTTATATGGAAATTAGAGACTACTTTGGGAAGAAAAGACAGGTCGAGATGCAGGACCACTTTGTCCCAATGGAACACCAGGAATCGCTCATCATAACGGAACGCAGTTAGTTCTCCTGCCCACCTGGCTGAAGTGACAGCAACCAAGAATGCCATCTTCATAGTTAGGAGGTGGGCATCAGACGCGGCCATCAGTTCAAAGGGATGATGCATGAGTTGAGAAAGGAGAAGCAACAGAGACCATGGAGGAAGCAGTGGAGTGACAGGAGGATAGAGGTGTTGCAGGCCCTTGAGGAATTGCTTCACTGTAGCATTCCAGAAAAGGGCAGAAGAGGGAGAACTCCATGGCTGATAGGTCACTATTGCAGAGAGACAAACTTTCAGAGAGGAGAAGGCGAGGCCCTGATCCCATAAAGTCAAGAGGAAATGAAGCACCATAGACAGGGAGGTTGGAGAAGCAGGCTCATCACGGGAGACAGCAAAGGCCACAAACTTATTCCATTTATACTTGTAGGATCTACGAGTAGATTCCTTCCTCACAGCCATGACGATGGCTTGGATAGCAGGGGAGTCTAGAACGTTATCCTCCAAGCGTGCAGGCAGAGAAGAGAGAGGTCCAGGTGCAGCACCTGACCTCCCGAATGAGAGAGGAGGTCTGACGCATTCCGAAGCTTCATGGTGTTGCCCCGCTGAAGAGGCCATCGCCCCAGTAGAATGGACCCGAAGCAAAGCCGGGGGAGGTTGTCTGGCAAGGAGGGGGCCAAACCAATGTTGCCTTGGCCAGAAGGGGGTGACGAGGATGGCGTCTGTCGCAATCTTCACCACCGCTCGACCCAGGAGAGGAAACAGTAGGAAGATGTAAAGGAAATCTCTGTTCCAAGGAAACTGGACACATCGCCGAGAGAGCCAGGGCCCAGTCCGGCTCTCAAGCAATAGTGAGGACACTTCCTGTTGTGATAGGTTGCAAAGAGATCAACGGTTGGACCATTCCTCATGACACGCTGTGTCCCTGCTCAGTGTGTCCGCTGAGCATTGTCCTGTCCCACGAGGTGGACTGCGACGGGGTGTTACCACCGTGTTCTGGCCTGACCTTTGATGAACCAAAGATATCATTTTGATATCATAATTCGGCCCTACTCTGCTGCCAGCCAAGTGTTTGTGAGGCCCGCCAAACAAGCTCAAAGCTAGGCATGGCTACTACTTGCTGCTCCCACCAAACCAAGCCAGATATTGCCAGATCTGCTTTAGGGGACCTCCCGAAACAAACACCTTCATTACAAATGCATGCTTTACAAATGCACAAAGAGATCCTCTGCCCTGAGAGGACACCCTGGCAAGTTTAGTACTTAACTGCCGAGCTAGCCACATCTACATACCGGCCATACCATTGTCCATCCGGATCTTAACTCAATCATGCAAATTCTGACCTTTCGGAGGCTTTGTCTCCAACCCAAAACTTATTGTTTTCACCCGAGACCAGACTTGCCTGCGGTTGTTCTTTCCTCTATAAAAATCCCCTGCTCTGAGAGCTCTTCGGAACTCTCGCCGGATTGCTTGGACCTCATTCTGCCTTGCTGCCGCTCGGTTCAGCAGATTCCCCTCGGCCGCCATGCCGGGTTTCCTCTTCTTCAATCAGGCTTCTCCAGGACTACAGGACAGGTGGTGTATCACCCATTCCCCTTGAAACTCTATTTCCTTTTCTAGTCAGGAGTGTGTTTGTGCTTTTTCTTTAATAACTGTTTAATAAATCTTAATTGTTGTTTGAACCATTTGCCTCCTCACTGACCTGACGCTGCAGACATAGGGCAAAAGATCCTGCTGCATTACCCTGCCTCTTGTTAGCCAAGAGAGTGCTCCTGCTAATTTCCCCATCTTTGCTTAGGTTTGGTTTGTTGTTTGGGCACCCCTCCCGGGACCCCCAATTCACAGGGTAACAGGGGTGTACACGTAGCAGAATGCACCAGTCCCAGATGCGTAGAGCCAGATGGAGCAGAGTGGAAGAGTGGGTGCCTCCCTGCTGGCTCATGTAACAGACAGCTGTCGTATTGTCTGATAGGATCTGGACAGTCCGTCCGACAACGAGGTTCCGAAAAGCCTAAAGTGCTTTGAAGATTGCCAAGAGCTCCAACACATTGATATGGAGATACAACTCCAGGCCAGCCCAATGGCCTTGGACTGCGCAACCATGACAGTGAGCTCCCCAGCCCAGGAGAGACGCATCAGTCATCATAGTGAGTGTTCGGCGGGGCTCTAGAAACGGCATCCCCGACAAGAGATGGCTTAGGAAGAGACACCCATGAAGTGAGTCCTGTACCGGACGAGGCACCCAGAGAACACGGCGTTGATCATCGAGGAGAAGGACAAAACATCGGAGAAACCAGTGCTGGAGAGGATGAGCGTGAAGGCGAGACAAATAGGTGACCACTGTCATCGCAGCCATGTAGCCTAGAAGCTGTTGAATGTTGCGGGCAGAAGTGGACGGATTGCGCAGGACGGTGGCTGCAGCCTGTTGCAGAGTTCGTGCACGCCTTAGAAGTAAGAAGGCCCTGGTACGAGTGGAGTCGAGGGTAGCCCCACTGAAATCCAGGATGCGCGAGGGCTCCAGGTGGGACTTCTTGGGGTTCACCCTGAGTCCAAGATCGGAAAGGAGGGAGAAGACAATATGGACGTTCTCGTATAGCTTTTGTTCGCAGGGCACCACCAGGAGCCAGTTGTCCAAGTAGGGGTACACCAGAATGTTCTTCATATGGCGGTAAGACACCACAGGGGCTAGGCACTTTGTGAAGACCCGGGGGCAGTGGACAGGCTGAAGGGGAGGACGTTGTATTGGTAGCACATGCTGTTGACCACAAATCGGAGGTGCCTCCTGTGCTGGGGGCAAATGGAAATGTAGAAGTAGGCATCTTGTAAATCGATGGACGCGAAGCAGTCCCAGTGCCTCAGAAAAAGTAGGATCGAGGACAGGGTGACCATCTTGAACTTCTGGGGGCAAATGAAGGAGTTCACCCCCCCGAGATCTAGGATGGGTCGGAGTGTGCCATCCGATTTGGGTACTGTGAAGTACCGGGAGAAGAAGCCTGTGGATTTGGCCGAGGGAGGAAGCCGCTCTATGGCCCCTTTGAGAAGGAGAGTCTCTACCTCTTTGAGGAGGGCCAGACTGGCAGGGGTGGAGTACGAGACACTGAGAGGAAGAGTACTTCGAAACTCAATGGCGTAACCAAGATGAACTATGGTCAAAACCCAAGAGTCCAAAGTGATGTTGCACCAGATGTTGAGGTGATGGGCTAGTCCTGTGGTTCTGGAGAGGCGGTTGGGCAGATGGAAGAGGGGCAGAGGTGGCGACCTGCAAGGGGAGTCGAAAATGAGATCTGGCAGTCAAGGAGGATTTCTTGGACAACAGTTGACGACATCGAAAAGAATGGCAGGAAGAGGCCAGTAAGAGCGATTGTAGAGACGAGTGGCGAGGAGAGAGTGACCTGTAAGAGTAGGAAGGGCACCTCCAGGAGGAACATGATGAAGGTGGCCTTCTAGGCTGGGTCAATGGATGAAGGCCCATCTTTTTATCTGTCAAACGAGCTTTCACAAGTTGGTCCATCACCTCATCTGTAGTGGCATGGAACAGCCCTTGACCGTCAAAGGGCAGGTACTCAATGCGTTTCCTGCTATCCTTGGTCAAACCGGTGGACTGGACCCAAACGAAGTGGTGGAGAGCGATCGCACCGACCATCATGTGTGCCGCACCCTCAACAGCATGTCAGGTGGGCAAAATCTGCTGATTCGAAAGGGCCACAGACTCATTAAAATATTGAACAGCAGTGGCCCTGTGATCATCTGGTAGGTGGGAGAGGATGGGAAAAACCTATCCCAGATATTGCGTTGATAGGCCGCCAGGCAAGCTTGAGTGTTAGAGATCCTGGCGATCAATGAGGAAGCAGGGTAAAAGCGATGGCTGAAGATATCCAAACAGTGGCCCTCTTGATCAGGTGGGGTCGCGTGGGCCCTTTTGCCCCCTTTTGTTTGGGATGACTCAACAACAATCGAATTTGGAGTCGGATGACTGAATAGGAAATCGATGTCCTTCTTCAGATATGGTAGAGATGCTCTAGGCGGTGAGGGATTGTTGAAGCAATGCCGGTTGGGCCCATGGGTGCTTCAAGACCTGCAGGACGGGCAAAAACAGAATCGGAGCCGTCGACGGGGGGCGAGTATCAACATATGGAAAACCGGGTCCTGTACAGTAGGAGCAGGTCCAGAGATGTCGAGGCCCAAGGCAGAGGCCATCCGGACCAAGATGTCCGAGAACTGCTTGACATCCTCAGAAGCAGAATCGGGAGACTGGTCCCCAAATGCTAAAGGTGGGGAGGTATGAGGTTGCAGTGTGGAATCTGTAGAATCACTGTCAGAATCATAAGAGGTAGAAGAAGGAGATGATGAGCGAGGTGATTGAGAACGACTATGTGGGGCAGGAGAACAGCAGGTGAAGCAAGAGTAGAGGCCGGTAGAACAGTCGGGGCCGGAACAGTCGGGGCCGGAGACTGGAATTTGCATCGGTATTGAGACCGGGATACGAATTGATACTGAGGTCGATGCCGACAAAATGGGTAGGACGGTTGGGATCAGTGCAATGACAGACTGTGTCGACAAGAAGGCCGACAGAGATGTTGGCACAGTAGATGCAGGGTGCGTATCTGGTAGGGGCTGTGACACCATCGCTGTCACCCGAGGAGGTGAAACGGCCTGACGATGATGTGATGGGTCTCAGGACCAGTGGCAAGACCGGGATGGTGAACAGCGGTAGTAAGCTGATCAGGACTGAGAACGGGATCTGGAGTAGCGGTACTGAGGGGAACGTCGGTAACGAGATCCTGAAGGAGATCGTGATGGAGAGCGTGAACGTCGAGGGCGATAAGGTGACCAACGATGAACATCAGGATAGTACCGGTCATGGTAAGCCGGCAAATATGAGTGGTAGGAGCCGGGCTGCTCTCTCCAGAGGTGTTTGTGGCCGTACCTGGCGATATGGGAGGCCGAGGAAAAAGGCGAATCCACTCTTGCCAATGAAGGCTCATAAGCAGTGCGACGGCAGTAGTCCTGATGATGTGGGGATCTACCCCTTTTGCTACGTCCCAGAGAGTGGGCCACGCTGAGTCAAGGCCGGTCTTGGGAAACAGCCCGAGCAGCGTCCGAAGCAAGCGGATGGTCAAACTCAGAACTGCCAGGAGAGTGACTCAGGGCCAGCGGAGTTTGTAAGCAGCCATCTCCAGACTGGACAGTGGTCACAGGCAAAGAGGCCAGTGGTGAGGATCGATGGTCCAAGTCAGAAGCGAGAGCCACAGTAGCTGGGAATGACAGCACTGGGAGCTGGGTGGCATCCCGCACTGGTGAAAGGGCGGGAACATCCTCCTCCTTGACAGTGGACATTGCAGGTTGCATCGGAGGAGGTATTGATAAGGGACCGAGAGAGGAAGGTCGATTAGTCGACGGACAAGTAGCAGGAGAAGGAGAGTGGTGCTTCTCCTTCTCCTTTCTTTTTTTCCTTGTTGGAGGAAACAGAAGAATGGTGCGACAAGGCGCGTTTATGCTCAGCCAAGGTAGGGACCTTGCGAGCTTGTCGTGAGGTCGAAGTAGCATCCCCAGTGGCAGATGGTACAGAAGACATCCTGGAGAGCTTTGGAATCTTTGGCAAGGTCAACGAGGTTGCGGTCGGTACCAGTACTGAGACTGTCGATACCAAGGGACCGGAGGTTACCAATAGCTTTGGAGCCGAAGTAGAGGGCATTGTGGAGGGTGTTGATATCGACACTGTGGAAAGAGCGGTATTTGAAGATGCCTGCTCTTTAATGCGAAGGGCTTGCTCCCAACAGTAGGATTTCAACCGAGAGGCTCTATTCTTAAGAGTCTGGGAGATGAAGTCCTTACAAATAGAGCAGGCCCGAACGTTATGACCCTTTCCGAGGCAGAACAAACACTTGGGGTGGGCGTCCGAAAGGGAGACCTTACAGCTGCAAGATACACACAACTTAAACAAAGATGACATGAGAAGGGGGAAGCGTTCTTACAGTTTTTGTTGTAAAAGACGAGAAAAAACAAACGAAAAGACGAAGAAAAGGCCAAGAATTCAAGGAACTGCTCAGCGAGGAAGCTGCTCACAGGTCGGCGGATGAAAAGAAACTGAGGAGAGACCATTAGCTTGGCAGGACTGAGCATGTTCAGTACTGGATGGGGGAGAGATTACCGCAGGCTGCTCAGCTCTGGAACTTTCTGAAAAGCTACTGCGCATGCACGAAGATCCCATTGTGTGAGGCACAGAGACCATGAAGAACTCCCAGTGCCATGCTGGTCAAAGTGGTCAGAGTGATGGGAACTGTAATACAACACATCTGGATTGTGATAAATTGAGGAAGACTAGCATAGTGGAAACAGAACAAGTTAGAGAATCTAGAGGCATAAGAGATGACCTGTCTGAGAGATGCATTAGAAACTGCAGACCTGCCAAATAAGTTTAACATGTAGTAATAGTGATGCTTAGGCCTGAATACCCTAACAGTACCAGAGCCTGTCTGATCTTGGAAGCTAAGCAGGGTTAGCTCTGCCTAATACTTGTATGAAAGACCACCAACATATACCAGGTGCTGTAAAAGAAAGGAACTGGCAAAGCCATCTCTGTGTATTCTTTGCAGAAGAAAACCCTATGAAATTCATGGGGTCACCATAAGTCAACAGGTAACTTGAAGGCACATACAAACACACAATACTAATGCTTGCATCATTGTTAACACTTGTTCTCATCCCAAAGATAAATGCCTCCTATCTCCAAAATTACAGGTTACAGTAAGGCTGCTCTCCAACGACTATACTTTGAATTCATTAACTCTGAGAAAGCGCCTGGTACTGGTATTGGTTTTAAGTTATTAATAGTTTTTTAAGAACTATTAATAAGTTACTAGTAAGTTTTTAAGAATACTTAATCTCACAGTGCATATATGGTTCCAAATGAACCTGTGAGACTTTTTGCCTTCTTGTATCAAAATTTGTGTGTATTTTTGGTGCACCATTCCAAAGTGCATGTATCTTTTGCAAGCCACTCTTCATTGCTATTTTTTCCCTTTTACTAGCCCTTTATTGTCATCATTTATTACCAGATGAGAAACAGTCAGCTATAGTCACCAGCAGGATGGGCAAATGAGGGAGAGACAGGAGAGTGCATCTGATATTCATGTGAGTGCTATTTACATACAATGTGCTAAGCTTCCAGGCCCCTTCAGACCTTTAATTTCAAGAGATACCACAGAAGTGGACAAAAACCTGAAAAACTCTAGCATGTGCTGGTGTGCTCATTATTCACCAGCATTTCTTAAACTGTCAAAGAGAGAAAAGTGTTTTTACTAGGGATATACTGTTACCCTGACTTCTGGGGGTCCCTGGGGACACCCAGATGCTACCCTTAAATACCAATGCTTCCTTGTCAGCCAATTTTGAGCCCATGGTTCCTCATTTATACCCTGAAATGGTCTAGGAACTGGTAGGAATTTGAAAACTGCTTTTCATTGCATTTATCAAAAATCCACCAGCATTCTCGTTGTCTCATGGCTCCATTTTGTTCTTTCTTGTATGAAAATTTATAAATACTTTTGTGTTTTTTTTCAAAGTTATGCACATTTTCATACATTTTTCTTATACACAAATTTCTGCATTCATTTTGCACTATGCTACAATAGTATGTCTGTGCACATTTTTCATATGTGCATATGATTTTGTGCCCCTTTCCCCCTCACTGAAGCACACTAGATGCCTCCAAAAGTATGGATTTCTGAGGCAAGATGTGCTTCATTCCACTGCCAGTCTCAAGAGGTACAGTATGAATATTTTCACAGGATAAACCAAACAAGCTTCTTTGCCATCACTGGTTCCAGTACAGATCCAATAATGCTTTTTTCATACTACTCACCTGGCGCCACTCAGAAGGGAGCTGGCTGAAATGCTCTCTGTTTCATAAGATATGCAGAGGCTTGACAATTCAGTGTTTACAAAGAGCAGCTATAATGCCATTTTGACTCAGTTTCAATGCTGGTCAAGTCACAGATGGTTTGCAACTAGCCATACATAGTGGAGACTTTGCTTTACAGATTATAATAAAGCAAAAACTGAGTTCTTTTATAGCAGCTGATCTAGCCAGGAAAAAAGGCACAGTTAAAAAGACAGAGCAGGGACACCCCAAGACATTTGGCTGTCTGAGACATAGTAGTAAAGTAGTATTCAATACAGGTCAACTTTTTTTGGCACTTGAGGCTGAAAATTCCATGACAATCTCTCCACATCCTTGAATGTTACAAAACCATAATTGACTGTAATGAATTGAATATCTAACAAGTGGCTCTTTTTCATGAGACATCAAACCAGTTGCCTGACAGAATATCCTCAACTGTCTTAATGGTAGGGCCTCAGAAAGAGGACAGGCAGAAGTCTGAGACAAGCAAAGCAGGGCCTTAACCCCATCAGGTACTTTAGGCACAGTGTCTGGGGCCTACGAAAATTTTAAGGCCTATGAAAATAGGATTAATAAAAAATTTTGTTCCTAGTGGCATGTTGAAGCAAAGTGGGAAGTCAAATACAAGAGTGCTTGGGGCCTATGAAAACCTTCATGAGGCCATGGAAGAAAGGTATATAAGGAATGCCTTGTCAATACAGGAAGCATGCTAATGTTAGAGATTTTCCATATCTGTATGTGAAAGGTTTTGTTTTGTTTTGACTGTACATGACATTTCCCAAGTACCCCTAATATTTATCTTCACGCTCACTACTATGAAGTGGACATACTCCTTATCATTTTACAGTTAGGAAAAATGATTTGATAAAATAATTGTCCAAGACCACGCAAAATACTTTTTGGGCAGAAAAAAGACAAGATTTCCAAGGTCTCCATCTTCAACATTCTCTCAGCTGAGATACCACATGTCTTATTAGGGATATGGACATTCTGATCCCTTCACCTGACAACCTACAGTCGAACTGAAATATCATGGTTGATGTGTAAGTGTAAATAAAAGGTAAATAATCTTCACCAAACACAGAACTATTGTTAAACAAATGACCCACCTGAGCTCAGTCATCTGCCAAAGACAGTGACCAGAAGATGCACTGAAATGCTTGAGGAACTGAAGATTGAATATTTTGCCATCTAAATCTAATGATATGGCTGTCCTATTAATTTTTTAAACACTTTAACTACTGACCTTGAACAACTCACTTAATAAGTCTTAGGACACCCACTATTGGCACAAAAGTAAAACGCCTTTATACCTGTACCAGAACTCTTTTCTAGTACCAGTGCAGGTACAGGCACTGATCACATCATAATGCCTTCTGCATTTCTTTTTTTTCATAATTTGTAAGCAGTTTCAGTAAATGAGAGGAAAGAACCAAAGTAGTCACTATGTAAATGAATTATCAATGGGTCGCCTGAATCTACCTATGGCAAAACAAAAATTCCAGCAGAGTGTCTGCCATCTCAACAAACTTCCAGCATCAACATACAGAAGAATAGGATGAATGATCCCAGAAATCAAGCTTTCCAAGAGAAAAACACACTGTGTATGATTCACTCCATGTATCTGGAATATTTGCACTTGTGTCCCTTTAAACTTATAATGATGTGAATTAGGATGTGCTCCTAACACATCTCATCAACCTTGTAATGTTTCTTTCTGAACCACGACACACATTTTGTTTGACTGTTCAAAAGGTTCGCAGCCACTTGCTCTACAAGCTATAGCTACACTTGGCCCTCCACATTCGCTAGGATTAGGGGTACAGGACCATTGCAAAAGTGAAAAATTCACAAATATCAAAATTTGTGTATCTGTAGGAAAGGGACTGGAGCACGAGTGGAGAGTGTGGGTACCCAGTGTCTAAACCAGGTCAGGGAAAGGAAATGGTTGGCATAGTGGTCCTGTACTTCTTCCCTCTTATCCATCTCCTTCCTTGGGTATATGGAGAGCTTTGGGAGAGGGCTTGTGGTGCCGCAAAATCAGACTTTATGCTGACTGTGGCTGACCAGGCAGTGGCTGGTGGAGGAGGAAGAGGACTTGAAGCGGGTTTTTAAAAAACTGCATGGCCTGATTGAAGCCACCGAGAGGGAAAGTTACCCCCAAAAAGAAGCACTTGAGGTGGGGGGCAGGGGTTGGAGAAACTTGCAAATAATCAAATCCGTAAATGTCAAACCCACAAATGTGGAGGGCTGACTGTACATCACAGATTAAATTTCATGAATTTCTTGTATTCTTAAAACCCGTGGGATGGGAATTGTGAAACTCTCTGAATGTTGTGGAACTACAGCTCCCATCAGTCCTAGTCAACACAGTTGATGATGAAAGTTGAGAGCTGCAGTCAACAATATTTGGAGGGCTGTACAATTCCTACCCATTTTAAGACCATAGGTGAGGGTGAGGTGGGAAGTGTCCATGAATCAGCATATTAGATATTAGGATATTTACTTTTATATCACAGGCTGCAATAAATGTGAGAGAAAATGGCAAACTATTGACCTTGAAAAACAACTTATTTAATAACTCATTTTGGAAGTTCTGCTTTTTTTTAAAAAAGGCATTCATTAATTAATGAGCTTTTGTTTTGTTTGAATGCTGCTGCTGCTGCTGTTTTCCTTCATGTCATCTCTAATTTATGGTAGCCCTACGGCAAACCTACCACAGGGTTTTCTTGGCAAGATTTATACAGAGGAGATTTAGCATTGCCTTCCCCTGAGAGCACCGGAGTTGCCCAAGGCCACCCAGTCGGGTTTCCATGGTTGAGCAGGAATCTGAACCCTGGTCTCCCAGAGCCCTAGTCCAGCACTCAAATCATTATATAAAGCTAGTTCTCCCAAATGTCATAGTGCCACAGTTTTCAGTAATGGTCACAACATGAAGCTGCTTGGGCTACTCTGTAAATCACAATGTGCACCCACCCGGATCTGTAAGCAGTTCATAGCAACACAGAGTCATGGGAAGATACTTTGAGCATCCACAATTACATCGTAACAAGCGTGGACAGTTAAAAAAAATAGCAGGATTTCCACATATTCCCTGTCCTTGGGACCACAGGATAAAAGAGCAAGAAAAAAAAAGGAAAGATATCACACTCTCCTCCCCTCCCCTTCAATGAACAGAACTTGCTGGATCCAGACCAATTAAGTCTGTGTGATTATAATGAGTCTTATTTAGGCATTCATAATGAGGACATGAGGAGAAGGAAAACCTTCAGTTCGTTTCCTCTGTCATTGCTTTCCACTTGTGGAGACTCCTCCACACATGGAAGCTCTCTGTGGGCCCTTGCACACTACACAATTATACCACAATGATTCCATTTAACTACCATGGCTGCATCCTATGGATCTCTGGGTTTTGTGGTGTGGTGAGGCGCTTGAGGAGCTCTCTCACTAAGAATTCTAAACGCCCCATCCTAAACTGCAAATCCCAGGATTCTAGAGGACGTTGTCATGGCAGCTGAAATGAGGTCATATTTGTGTCACCTGAAAGAGCCCTATGTCAACAAAAGGACCTGATTTTTTAAAATCCTCTTCGGAGAGTCACTCTCCATATGAGAAAGGAGAAGAGACAGCTGGGCTACCAAACTTTCTCCTCTTCAGGCATTAATTATGAACACCTAAATAGGGCTCATGGTTATAGAATTGGCTCTAAGGCATTCCAGTCCCCATGTAATATATGCAACATTTGTAAACATAAGTAGAAAATACATCTGGCAGCCAAAGAAATATTTCTGGTTAGGTTAAATCTTGTTAGGTTAGGTTAGATCAATGAGTTGCCAGCGGCTAGGCCTTCAAAAATAATTTCAGCTGTTCAAGATGGCAAACTGAGGCCATTTCCGCACTAGCCTGTTATAGTGCGATTATTCCACTTTCAACATCCTATGGAATCCTGAGGTTTGCAGTTTAGGATGTTGAAAGTGGAATAATCGAACTATAACAGGCTAGTGTGGAAATGGCCTAAGAAACATTTCAAACAGTCAAACTTGTCACTCCAAATGTCTCTCATTAATCAGGCAGCATCAATGCTCGATTTCCTCTCACAAAATATGTCTTTGGTTTTCATACATGAAGCTTAAATTGACTTGTTAGGAAAATAACAACTCAGAGAAAGAGCAGCAGTGGCAGACAGAAGACCAGGAATACCTAGGCTCAAATTTCTTTAGCTTACTGGTTGGCTTAAACTTCCTGTAGCACAGTGGTTCTCAACCTGTGGGTCCCCAGATGTTTTTGGACTTCAGCTCCCTGAGCATTGACCATAGTGGCTGGGGCTTCTGGGAGCTGAACTCCACAAACATCTGGGGACCCACAGGTTGAGAACCACTGCTGTAGCAATTTCTTGCAGAGTTGTGAGACTAACAGCAGAAAGATAACAACCCTGAACTGCTCAGTGCAAACGTGAGCCAGAAATGTGGCTCACTGAAAAGGCTATGATCTTGTAAATTTTAATTATCTTCACTATTCTGTTCCAAAATAACAATGGTCCCCAAATATATGTGACACACATGTTAGTGTCACTTGTGAAAACAAAGTCTTTTTTTGTTGCAACTACTTCCCCTCTCCATTAATATGAAAGAGCTGGAGCTTCAGTACAAGTATCAACAGAAAAATGGGCAGCTTATGCCACCCTTGGAGCTTTAACACTCCCCCCACCCATCCCACCCAGTTCAGAAGTGAAAGCCAGGCACTTGAGCACTGATTGACACTTTCAGAGATTGCTTCTAATTAGCCAGCTCATTCATGAAAAATTTGCAAGTTGATTCTCCCCCACCATCCAAGTTTACTGTTTACAAAAATGGCTTACATCGTTAGATGATTAGATCACAGTCTACCTATGAACAGGCAGATATAAAAGAGACATGTTTAACTTGCTAAATTAAGCCATCACTTCCCCAGTATAGAATAAAACTTCATTACTAGAAGGTACTTACTCAAATCTACAAAAGCAGAAGTCTACATATGCAAAAAGTGCAGTTAAATACTGGCAGCTTAAAGCAGACAATATTTATACAGCATCCGTATTTATCATACTGTAAATGCATCTTGGATAAAACAGGACCTATCTGAAACAGTGACCAGCATTATTTGTATTGCCAGGGTAAGAATGGAAATTTACTTACAGAAGAGCAATGGGAGTGAAAGAAAAGTGAATTTTTAAATACAGTAGAGTCCTGGTTATCTGACATGCGGTTATCTGACCTTCCGGATTAACCGACGTCGCGGCTGCCTGGGGGCGTGGCTGCAGGCATTTCCGCGCCCCAGACATGCCCCCAGACACGCCCCCAAAATGGCAGCCGCCACAGGCCTCCGGCTAATCCGACATTTCAGTTATCCGACCCTCTGCCCGCCCGTTTAGGTCGGATAACCGAGACTCTACTGTACAAACATACAGTGTATTTGTTTATCTTGCATTTCTCTGCAGTAGAGAAAACAACAAACAAGACATGACATACTGTATGTGTTCTCTAGTTACTTTTAATTTACTTTAAAACAGCATTTTAAACAACTTTAAAAGTATTCCTGAATGGAATTTTTCAGTTTCCATATCATTCTCTTATTAGTCCTAACAAGTCCCTCCCAAAGTAATGAGCAGTGCTAAGAACAATGGAATTAACTGCTTTTCCAAGCAATGCAACAAGATCTACTGGACTGTACTTCCACTCATGTGAACACATACCTCATCAGACACCAAAGAGGCCCACACTTAAATGACCTGCCTAAGATTTCTTGTTGCTAATAAGATGGTGTTGTTATGGGCATGCCTTTACAAAGGAGAAACAAAGAGCCAACTGCAATTCTAAACAAGGTCCTCCTTCTTACTGGAAGAAATGCATTTGTATTTTAAAGAAACAACCAAATAAACTTCAATTAGCTATGCTGAATTTAGCTCCATTAACATCTCTATGCATGTTCATTTTCAAAGTCGGACTGGGTGTTGTTTAATCTTCTAGAGTAGGCATACACAAACACAAGTGCACACATACACAAACACACTTGCAGAGAGAGAGAGAGAGAGAGAGAGAAGGTTGTATTACTCCACTGTCCTTTCGACATCCATTTCTGCCTTCACATTCTGTTCACCAGCTTGCAAGCTGATGAAACACCAAGCCTAGGAACAGCTGCCTGAATCTATGTCAGACTGCATCTGGCACCCATCTATCTTCCAACCAGCTATATTCACTTCTGAAATCATACCAAAGAGCCAGCCACATAGTTCCCCCTTGAGCCACTGCAACACATCAGCCTTTGTCTCACCATTACACTTCTTGAAGCAATTTATCTGTTGGATTTGCCTTGTACTGTAATTTTTTTTCTTTTTAAAAGAGGCTAGCTTTACAAAAAAAAAAAGTAGACAAATTAAAATATATCTGGCAACCTGTGTGCATATAGGAGGGGGAGCTGAGTCTCCGTCCTACAAATAAAGTCCTGTCAAGTTCTTGGAGGCTCTCATTAAATCCAGTTTTGGCTGAAACAGAATGTTTAGGGGTTTTCCAAGGGAGACATTCTGGTGCCTGAAACTTGCAGGCAGGGAGGAGAGTCTGCCATACAATTCTCAAATTGTTGTCAAGGCCATTAACTAGACTGTAGTAGAAATACTCAACAGAGTTGAAGGTTTGCTACGTGCTGGCTCCAGAGGGATACTTAAAAAAAACCCAACTCATATTAATGAAACACATAAACTACTATTGCCCAAATACAAAACTCAGAACCTTAAGATGAAGGCATTAAAATCTATTCCTTTGGCATGTATTTTATTTAAAATTAAATATTTGTGACATTTACAGTTCATATTCAGGAGCTTGGATATCCCCAAAGCATTTGGGAAAGGTACTTTCCAACTCTCTCAAGAGCATGAAAACAGCTGAGCTAGATTCTGTACCTTGCTACCATTTGTACACAAGGGAAGCGGTACATGAGACAAGAGCATAAACAAGTCTTTGGGGAAGAAATGGATACCAGTGCATGGTTAGTGTGCTCATTATGTAGACAGCCTATACTACACAGAAGAACCTAGTGTTCCTAGTTTCACAATGAGCAATGGTTTCTGTATGTTAAGGTGTGAATTCTCTATCTCATCTGAATAATAAATCCCCCTTAACACGTGTTTATAAAATCTGATTAGTGATCAGAAAGCCAAAATTTTATTATTAAGAGCAGTAGAGTGCTCACCTGGCATGAAGAATACATCCATCAGATAATCCACCTTTCTTCACCTGATGCCCACGAGTGCCCTAGTCCACCTGCCTGGGTGAAACCTTGGAGTAACAGTGGTAGGGTCCATGTGTATAAAGCCTGTGTCATTCCCTGCCACCTGGGAGTGAGACTTGTGCCAGAGTCCCTGACCTGGGTTTGGCATAAGCTACCTGTACCGCTTAATGGGATCTCAAATGGGGTGAAGAGCAAGCAAGGCTTATTACCACTCCCGTACAACCACACGCCACACCACTCAAGTTGTGACAATGAAGAATGACAGAACCAAATGTCACAGGTAAAACAATCTGCCACTAAAGCTAGAGTGTGTGAGAAGGCAACCAAAAACTTGAACGCTAAAAAACCTTTGTGGATGCTTACCATATTCTCTTCAAGCAAACCAGAGTGAACCCTGTAACTTCAGTCTTGCTTGGGAAAAGTTCCCACCCTCCCATACACTGCTCCACCATTTGATTGGCTAAACAATGCCTTTGGAAGCCAATGGGCCCTGAGAAAGCACTTAAAATATTGCACCTATAACAAGCCTGCTTTGTTCCTTAAGGGACAATAAGAAGCTCTGGTCACACATCTCCATGCCAAGATCTACCAGGAACTTGTAAAATACTGTTTTTTTTCTTTCACCCCCAAAAAAACATAAGGAAGTGTTGACAGTGTTGAGCCCTTATATTGTCCAGGACCCAGGGAAGGAAAGGGAGACTGGATCGCCAAAAAAAGGGTTTAGTGGCAGCACTATTACTTCTGCACTAGGGAGAGGTAGGCAAGTCTGGGCAAAACCCAGTCACCCACCAGCCTCCCCCTCCTTTACCGCAACCATGCTGGCTCAAGTGTGACTAATTTAAATTATCTCATATCTGTTTACAGTGGAAATCCAGTACAGAATTACTTTAAAGTAAGCGTTCTTGGCTCAATAGGATTAACGTTCAAATAGGAGCAGGTTAGAAATATACTCTGTTTTAGCCCTATTGTTCCTGGAGAACTGGTGGCACACTCAGGGCATGCTATGGAACAATAAACCATATTCATTTCCTTTATTTCCAGTGTACAGACTGTGACTATATATACATATACTGGGTATACTCATATGGATAAGTCTAGAAAGTTTAGTAAAAAAAAAACTGACCTCCTCAAAACTGAGTCACAGGTCAATGTAAGTTACCTATAACTTAACTCTTATTAAAAAAGGAACCAGCCCCTTCTCCGAGTACAGTGACAAAAGGTGAAAGTTTAGTTTGTCCCAGGAGGACCTAAAAGAAGCATTGATCCTTCTCTACTGTCTCCACTGCAGTGTCACTTCTGGGCTTTTTGAATACTTGGGTGGGAAAACAAAGGTGCCCGCAATTTTGGTGCTTCCCCACAAAGAAGTGCTGAGCATAGAGGGTCAGTGCTTCTTTTAGGTTCTCCTGGGATGGGTTAAGCTCTCACCTTTTGCCACTCTACTAAGAGAAGGGGATGGTTCTCTCTCTCTCTCTCTCTCTCTCTCACACACACACACACACATGTATATGAGTTAATATTGTACCTTAACTTTTATCAAAAAAGGACCCATCCCCTTCTCTAAGTAGAGTGGTGAAAAGCTTTTTTGAATGCCCAGGTGGGAAAATGGCGACAGCGGTGACTAGGGGTGGCTGGCCTCCTGAGGCAGCACTGGTGCTTTCCCTTCTCTATGGAATGACCCTCAATTTATTTAAAGGTCATATCAAAATCCATAATTTTGGACCCAAAACTTGTCCTCAGCTTATATATGGGGTTGACTTATACACAAGTATATACAGTAGCCAAAACTGTATCCTTACAACGAAAAGTGGAGTGTCAGCAGGCTTGAGTAAAATACTAAGGTTGGAATGAATCCAAAAACTTTGAGGGGAGGAGGGGAATTGTAAAGGGGATCCTGATCTCAAACAGCCTGAAGCTCAGTGCAGTAGGTACAGAATGCAAACACAGAGTGGGGGACCAAAAGATAAAAAGTGGAGGGGGGAGCTGGAATGACATGAATAGAAACCTGAACAGGAATACTAAAACACTTTTTTAAACATCTTATACATGCACTTTACAACAAAGCACATCCTGCTGGGATCTTTTAGAATGTTGTCATTCCAGAAAATCCTGACATTGAAGGGTAAGGGGTGTAAACGAATGAATAATCTAGTTCCCTAACAAATGAACAGGCATGTCTAGATATCAGACTCTCTCATGAGATTATTTGAATCACTATTTGACATATTCTGGATATTTTGCACCCTAGACATAGAATATCTTACATAGTAGACTGTGCACATTCTAATGTTTAATATGCATTCCTAGTTTGGGGTCTGTATCACATTTGGGTTTTTCCTGTGGAAATTCATAACATATATTTCCACCTTAGACACATGCTGGGAAAAAGAGGACTGAAAATGTTCATGGCACTAACTGCAAAATATCAGAAGGCATATAGCAGGTAGCCTGAGGGTTTTGCTAAAAGTGTAAATATTCCCTTCTTATACATACATACTTTGTAGTTCCAGCCACCACTTCTCTAAGCATTTCATATAAACCCATTATGCTTTTTCATGAGGACTAGAAAATTAGTCATTGAAGAGGCTTTCAAAATGCTATAGCACCTATCACAGATACCGCTCTTGATGTAATAGGGTGCACATTCAACCTCTATCTTTAACATTTTCAATTTGCAGTTAGCAGTACTGGAAAAGATGACTGCCCAAGTTTTCTGAGAGCTCGGACTAGACTACTGGAAGATGGGCTAACAATCTGACTGGCTATAATGCAGTTTCACATGTTCATCACATATGTGTTGTTGCTGCTGCTGCTGTTCTGTGCCTTCAAACAGTTTCCAGCTTATAGCAACCCTAAGGCAAAGCCACCATGGGGTTTTCTGGGGCTGAGTGTGTATGATGCTCCCAAGGTAACACAGCGGGTTTCCATGGCCAAGCAGGAAATCAAATACTGGTCTCCAGGGTTATAGCCCAACGTTAAACCACCATACCACACTGGATCCAATTATTAAAAGCTTATAGTCATTAGATAGGCCTTCACTTGCATTACTACATTTTCATCAATCATGACACTTTCTCCTTGACATTCCACTTACCCTATGACTTTGTACAGTGTTGTAGGCAAATGTTACCTTTGTGACAAGGGAGCCCACTCAAACACAGCAGGTTCCCATCATTCACTGGAAGAAGGGAGGAGAATGCAAATCATAACCTTTGCCCTAAATTTTCAAAGGGCTGCATAAGGTAAGACAGATTTCAGATCTTCACAGTGGCCAGTTAGTGTTGATGTGTGAAATCAATAAATCTGTTTACTAAAAGTCAGCTTCCTTGGGTTCAAAACCTACTGTGAGAAGATTCCTTTTGTTACAGATCTAAGGACTCTTGTATTAATATATGTTGTGTGCCATTAAGCCATTGCTTTGTTCATATCTCTATCACTGGATTGGCATTTGTAAATATAATTCAATTCAGCTGTTTCTCTATCTAGTCACCAGTTATAATTTCCTTGTTCAAGCACCACAACCTTTAAACCCAGTACTGTACATCCAGGGAGGTTGAAGTGATCTGCAACTGTTTTTTGGATATTGCCATTTTTAATGTCAGATTTGTGTCCATCAATCCTTTTGTGCAGACACCGTCCTGTTTGTCCATTATAGAATGTAGAGGGGCTTTGCTGGCATAGGATGGCAAAACTTGCTTGACCTAGAGCCAAATACAATTAACTGCAGATGTTTGAGAGCCACATTCTTATTGTTACATGCAGATTTGCTACAAAAAAAATATATATGCAATAATATTTATTAATGTATGTAGTTTTTAAACTGTTAATTTGTATTAGTTTCAATAATCACAAATTACACACATTTATGTTCACTCAATGTTTTAAAAATCCTGATTTATTAGTGTTTTAACTATATTAAGTGTGTATGACAGAAACTTCTAAGAAAAATATGTGAATTTGCATTTATTAACCTTAAATGAGATTGCCAAAAATAAAAATAAAAGCTGTAAAAACAGATATTTTAATGATATTTGTCTTTGCAAATATTCAGCCAAAAACATGGAGAAAAATATGTAAACCAATAAAATTAGAGATATTTTAATCAGATACCACCTTAGAAAACTACATACATTTAAAAAAAATAAAGTGAAAGAAACAATAAGCTCCAACATGTGCAACTTTACCAAACTCTATAGTGCCGAATACCACACAACTGTTGTTGTTGATGTGTTTCTTCAAGTCATTCCTGACTTATGGTAATCCTAAAGCAAATCTATCATTGGGTTTTCTGGGGCTGAGAATGTGTGACATGCCCAAGGTTTCTTAGTAGATTTCCATGGCTGGGCGGAGAATCAAACCCTGGTCTTCAGGGTCATAGCCCAAAGCTGAGACCACTATACCACCTTGCTCATTTCACTCCTGGCAACACAGCTACACATGACACAATCACATGATCATAAGCCACACCCACAAAATATTGTCAGCTTGTACAAATATTGATTCCCCAGCTCAATTCCTCTGTAATCCTTGCTAAGCCAAAATTTCTTTAATCCCTGACTCAAATCTAGCATTAAAATTAGGATTTAACTTCTTAAATTTAGTTACTTACCATGACCACTGAATTTATGTTTTAACCCAGTGGGCTCTCAGTTTATACCTGCTAAATAATTATACAGCTTGATTTTTTAAAATTTATCTTTTGTATGAATTGCAATGCAAAAAGAAGCTCAGCCAACATATTTCTGCAAACTGTACCTTTGTATCTTTGATGTTGTGTGTGACCTGTAATATTCCATTATATGTCAAAGAGCCACATGAGGTGCAGTTTGGCCACCTCTGCATATATCACACTGGAGGAAGAACAAGTAGATATACCTTTGATATTATGGGTGATGTTATTGACCCCTGTAATGTTTCTCCCAAAGCAGATGTGGGGACAGAGCTGACATCTGGGTTTGTGGTTGGGTCTTTATCTCTGCTATGTATCCTGTTGTAATTGAATAGTTGTAATTGAATAGCCTCATTATTCTCTAGAATTGGTTGTAGCTCATTGATGATGCGTTTTAGTAGTTTCAGCTGAGGACTGTAGGTGAATACTAGGGGTCTTCTGTCATTTTGTGGTTTTGGTCTGTCCTATAGTAAAAGATTCCTGGATATTAATCTTGTCTTGTCAATTTGTTTCTTCTCTCCTTGGGTGGGTACTGTAGTTTGAGAAATGGATCCTGTAAATCCAAAAGTTTTAAGTCTCTGTCTTGTGGGCCAGAGGGCTTAGCTGATTTTGTAGTGAGTTCTCAATGGAAACAGGAAGTATGTAAGTTTGTGTAATGATCTGTGGGTTTTTGATAGAGTGTGATGCTTAGAAGTCCATCATGCAGTTGCAGTGTGTCAAGAAAATGAATTTGTTGGGTGGATTGTTCTAGACTCAGTTTGATGTAGAGTGGAAGTTGTTGAAAAGGTTGGTGAAAACTTCTCAAGTGATTGCTTTCCATGAGTCCAGACAACAAAAATGTCATCAAAATATCATAGGTAGAGGAAAAGTTTCTGGGTGCATGTGTTGAGAAAGTGTTGTTCCGGGTCAGCCATGAAGATTTTTGCATGTTGTGGTGCCATGCAGGTGTCTATGGCAGTGCTACTGACTTAAGAGATATTCAGGATCCATATCCAGGAGTAGCCACGTTGGCCATACAGTGAAATACAACAACATCCAAATCCACAAAACAGTGATACCTTTATTGGACCAACCAAAAAACGCACAAAATATATCATGCAAGCTGTTTAAGCTCTACTACTTTCTTCATCAGGCAAAGTTGTTGAAATCATACAGGAGAAGAAAAAAAAATTACAATACTATAGTCATAGTTCTACATTTGGTCAAGATGCTGTTTTTGTCAGTTAAGATAGTCTGGAGGGATATCAACGCATGCAGAGGTCACCCTATCTCAGGTCATGTAGGCACTGGGAGACAAGAGTCACAAAATCTAGGCAATAAAATCTGAACTCCATTAGCAACAAAAAAAGTAACTTCCCTTGAGATCCAGTCTCTTTCTGTCCTGGGTGAGGCTACCCGCCCTTTGTTACACAGAGAAAACTGAATTTCTCAAGAAGCCTCTGTACTGTGGTATCTGGAAAAATCTTTTCAATGCTGTACAGGTAAAACCTGCTAAATGTAGCCTCATTCAGGATGGTATTCTCGATGGCTTGAAGTCCATTCTGGTGTGGGATGTTGGTGTATAGGGATTCCACATCCACAGCAGCTAGGATGTTGTTCTCTGGGAGGGTGCGGACAGACTGTATTCTCCTCAGGAAATCAGCTGCACCCTTTATGCAGCTTGGAGTATTGATGGCATATGGTCGAGTCCATATATCCAAATACTTCAACAGTCTGGGTTCTAACACTTGAGATAGTGGTGGTCTTTGTCTGTGTATTTTTGGTATTAGATATAACAGTTTGGGTTCCTGGAGTGTGTCCACTTCAATTTGGTTCTGTCCGTTCATGGAGAATTCTCTGAGTGATTTGTGTAGTTCCTTCAGATACTCATCACTGGAATCTTTAGAGGGGATTCTGTAAAATGTAGTGTTGAACAATTGTCCCTCTGCCTCCTGATCTGACTTGTTCATGATGACCACAGCTCCCCTTTCGTCAAACTGTCATATAATAATGTTAGCATTGTTTCTGAGACTGTGGATGGCATCTCATTCCATACGGCTGAGACTGTGCGGTAATTTGTGTCTCTTCTTGATTATGTCAGTTTGGGCACTACAGCAAAAACTTTTCTTTGAAAAACAACCATCATTTACTGTAGTCTAGTGTGATCACAGCATTAAGTATTTCTTAATCATGGTTAAGGCATGCTGGACTAGCATCCTGCAATCCCTTCTCTGCCATCCCATTTTACCTTACCATACCATAAAATGGTAAGCCATTTTAACCACAGTTAAGGAAATCATTGTCAATATAATCCGTAGGTAAGGCTAACCAAGGGAGACAGTGTTGGCCATAATGTGATCTATAGTAAGCAGCATTACACAGGCCAACTGCTGTGGGAGACTATACTGTCCCCTGCAGCAAACATGTGGAGGTCAAATATGTTTGTGAAATCTGTTTGGTCCAGATTTCCTTAATGTGGTGTTCCTTTCACTTTCACACTTTACATGCTTGCTAGAGAAAATGCAACTTTAATACGGATGTTACCAGAAGCTCTCTTAATGGCTTCATGCACCCAGAAGATGTATTTGTACCTTTGGATGAAAAGTGAGAAGTGTTTAAAGTATTTTTAATACAACACTGAGGCAAGATTTTTTTTGTATCATTTCAGCTGAAGGCCTAAATACCCTAAAGGCATCAGATCCCATCTGATCTTGGAAGCTAAGCAAGGTCAGCTCTGGTTAGCACTTGGCTGGGACACTGCCAATGAATACCAGGTGCTGTAGGCTACATTTCAGAGGAAGGAACTGGCAAAACCACCTCTGAATATTCCTTGCTTAATAAAATCTTACGAAATTCAAGGGGTTGCCATAAGTTGGTAAGCAACGAGGCAAACACACACACACACACACAATTTCATCTAGGTACTTGTTCAGATGAGCAATGTCCAAATAGAATAATAGGAAGTCTTTCCTTAGGTTACCTATAAATCAGAACTAGAATGTGATTCTGGAGGTACACTGCTGTCTCTACAGTATTTCTTTGCAGAAACTAGCAAATAAAAGTTAACCTGATAATAATAACAATGTAAAGCTCTCTCAGTGTGCTTTTGCAGTTGAGCAAGGAGAGAGAGGCAAGACAAAGGAGTGAGGCTATTTGCAATTTTGTTGTGGGTTTCTGAACAACAAGAAAAGGTGACTGGAGAGATTTTCTTTGACCTGCCTAGGTTGGGGGAGTGAGGAGGAGGAGAAAGCAGCTGTAGTCTTGGCACTGCTGGAAGGAAGGTGTTCCTTTGTCTGCTTAGAAGGGAAGGAAGAACTTGAATCTTGCCACTGTTTGGAAGAAAGAGCATCCATCACCTTCTTAGAAAGGATTGTGAACAAGGGGAAAAACCTGGAATACTGGTGTTTTGGTATGGCTGGAAGGGCTTTCCTCTATTTACTTAGGCGGGAGTTTCGCAACTGAAGTCTGCTTTCTCCATTTAGCAAGGCTGCACAGCAGAAGAACACAGTTCTTAGCAGTTGCTCTCTATATGTGTGCTCCATGCCAGCTCATCCCAGCCAAGTCTCTTTAAGATCAGCAGTTGCTGCCTCCTCTGGTCCCTTTGGAAAACATCTGCATAGTTCTCTGGCGTAGAAATAGTAAGCTCTGGTGTTTTAACCTATTTAAAATTGGTGGTGGGTTGACAGCTTAGAAAGGAACAAAATTGCTAACTTTGTGCTTATTCAACTCTGTGAGAATGCATCCCCCAGTCTCTAGTGATTCCCCATAGAACTGGTTTTCCCCATTTACATCAATTTTAATTTATCCTGTATATCCAGGAGCACAACCCTTATGTAGAAAGGACCCATCTGTATCCTTTTTTAAAAAAATTCATTGGAGTTTTATTCCATTTTTAAAATTTCATAACAACTTTGGTAGACAGAAAAAACCACTCTATGCAACTGAACTACTTGTCACTATTTATGCAGAATCAGTATATTTTCTAGAAAGCACAATCCTATGCAAACCTCACTGAACATTCCAGGACTCACGGTCTGTATAGGTTAACAGCAGTAATTGCTTTTTTTTTTTAAATTACACAACTTCCTCAAAGTTTGTATTTCTGCTATTTGTTAATCAAAAAGTTTGAATACTACAACACTGATGTGGACCCCAAAAACCTTATATGAATACACATAAATAAGTGTTTCAGCAATCTGGGTATGGCATACATGTATTGAATGTTATATGTTGAAAAACCCTTCCTATGTAGATCAACAGTCCTGTGTACACATGACTGCACCTGTGTTACTAGTAATATGCGAATACTCAGTCTGTCCCTTCAGTATCACTCTTAACACTAATACATCCTGGTCTTCTCTATATCACAGAGCTACTAAATATACATAAAAGTGCTTTTGATCAGTTTGCAAGCTTACTGAGGAAGGATGATTTCTGAAGGCAGGCTTTTACACTGAAGAAACGAAACAAAAGCCTTCTGCAAAATAGTACAACAGAATGTATGAGGCTGACATTGGTTTGCCGAATTCCATTTATCAGTACTGGCTGTGATTGCAACTGTGTGGTATATGTACATGCTTTTTTTTCTCTCTCCGGGTTCTGACATATCATTACCTTAAAGCAGAAGCTGGTGCATGCTGAGGGTCAGTGGGTCTGTTTAGGACTCATGAAACCTTTGGCAGTATGCCCCATCACTTTAGCAGTAAGCAGAAGATTCTTTTGGACATCCAGGAGTCACTTCCACAATGACTTCCCACCCCCTTTCTAGCTGCTGCATTCCCAGATAGCCTTTAGGGTAAAAATCACATTCCCCAGAGATATTTTCACCCATTTTTCCCCAGCTGGAAAAAAATTCAATGTGGATGGTTTCTATGGAGTACCTGTGGGGTGAGGCAGGACTACACAGGAAAACCTGCCCCCTCCAAAGGTCACACATGCTCCATTGGCCCATGCCTACTTTAAATTACACTTAGTGTTGTGTGCACAAACCCTAAGCTTTTATATTCTCATCTCTCCAGCCTCCTTTGGTATGCATGTAAGGAAGAGAACAGACTTTTTGGGGGGGAGGGCTCTGTTTACAATAGGGCAAGCCTATCCAGCCAGCCCAGCAGTTGCATGGTTTTATGGTTTTCTCCCCTGGATCCAGGGGCAACGATTTACCTTTTAAATAAGTCACACTCTCCACTATGCTTTAGTTTTTTTTTTTTCAATTTTTGAAAAATTTTCTAAAATCAGAGATAGACTTTGGCTACTTTGGGATGTTGCCGTATTTTCTGGGCAGCCCCTATGGCCCCCTGATGATCCCAGGAGCAGAAAACTGGCTCCAGGATGTGCTGAAGTGGTACCTAACAATGAGCTGCAAGGTAGTTGTAAACCAGCTAGGCAAGTCCAGAGCTGTACAAACTATAGTTTATGCAAACAAATCGAGAAATTACAGTATGATGTTGACTTCTTTCTGTAAACCATTTTAGAGATTAACTGCAGTTGGGTTGGACTGGATGGCCCTTGTGATCTCTTCCAACTCTACATTTCTATGATTCTACGATTCAGTTTGCACAAAACAAGCTATAGTTGGTCAGAAATGGAAGCAGAAGGTTCCAATAACGAAATCTCTTCACAGTTTCACCACAAGAGGCAGCAGTATTCGCTGAGTTTCGGGCTCATTCACGAAATGCTAAGCCATGGCTTAGCCTTAAATTTGAACACAGTATTCCCCCATTCCTTCCCTCTCTTCCCTCTGGGTTTTCTTTTCATAAATCTCCAAGGATCTACAGCCAAGCTCCCACTACTTCCGAGATGGTTGATCAATCTCACAAGTACACTGACCTAGACTTTTGAAAGGATGTGATTCACCTCTTTTTTTGTGGGGCAACGTACTGGATGTAGAGGGAGAGCAAAGGGTTAACCAAACTAGGGGCATAACAGAAAAAGGAAGGAGGAAACCAGCCTAAGCAGAGAAGCCAGAGAAAGGGATTTGGAGAGGAACAGCAAGCATCTAGGGCAGCAGGAAACATCAGTGGCTTTTGCAACAGCTCTTTGGGAAGATTAAAGAGAGTAGAAGTGGGAGGTCAGGAGGCCCAAGAAGGGGAAGAAGCTTGAAGTGGGGGAGGGGGAAAGCAAGAGATAATCATAGCTCAGACAAGGTTTATTATCAGAAGGCAACCCGGGAGAAAAGAGTGGCGCAGAAGAGGCCTGTATCTCAGAGCTAAAATCCAGGATCTGGCTAATTGGTTCAGATTCATCCCTTCTATCCACTCTTTAACCTCACTTCCTTTTTCACATTTTCATAATTAATTAATTAAATTTTATCCTGCCTTTCTCCCAGCACAATACTCAAGGCACCTCCCAACACTGATTATAACAAACTTTACCTGAAAG
Organism: Iguana delicatissima; assembly: GCA_948472985.1. NCBI lineage: Eukaryota > Metazoa > Chordata > Lepidosauria > Squamata > Iguanidae > Iguana > Iguana delicatissima. The sequence continues at coordinate 167,626 of CAOKZL010002446.1, forward strand.
CCTACTAATAAAGCATTTTAAAAACTATTAAAATGCTAGTTTATAACAGCTCAAAGCACATTTAAAAGAAAGAAGAAAAAAAGTATAGTTGACTCCACTAAAAGACCCTTTTCTGGCAACCAGGAAACCATCAAAGAGACATCTAAATAAAAAAAGGGTTTTACCTGCCCCGAAAAGAAAATAGAGAGGGACTAACCAAGCTTCCTGTGGAAGGGAATTCCACAGCCTGGGAGAAGCCACCTAGAAAGTTCTTTTCTTGGCTTCACCAAACATGATTGTGATGGCAGTGAGACCATAAGAAACCCTCACCCAAAGATCTTAAAACTCAGGCAGCCAAATATAGGTTGATGTGATCTTTCAGATAACGAAAGACCAACCCACTCAAGCTCTTCTGCTTTGAAATCACACTTCTACCCACAAAATAGGGTTCATCCATTTCCCCCATCATGCCCAGCTGCAATCGCTTCCTAGATCCTTCTCAGCCTCTTCTTTTTTTCAGCTCCTTGCTTTCTCTGTTCTTGTTAATACATGAGTGGAATTGACCCAGGAATCAAATAGCAGGGCTCAAGCACCACAGTCCCTCCAATCTGCAGAGTAAAGGAACGGCTAGTTGCTTGTGAAACACTAGCTTTCAGGTGACCTGGAAAACCAATAAGGGACTTCTATTGCTGGGCTATCAGAAGAACTGTTAAGTCTGCTCTCTACTACGAGCAGTTTGTCACTAAAGTGCTCCCACTGACCGATAAAGTACTTCATTCTGTCTCTGTGGCAAGAGACCAGGCATAATTCTTGAGCTTTTTGGAGCCACAGACCCTTTGAGAATCTGGCCTCCAAACAGGGTCACACTATTTGCCTCTTACTCCACTCAGCACTGACAAGACTTTTTCTTCAGCCTCATACTTTCTCTAACTATGGTATCTTAACCAATTATTCAGTTCATATTCAACTATGCTTCTTGACCTTCAGCCTTGGGATGGAACACATAGCGGAATACACAAATGAATTCAACATGCCACTGAGCGTATATAGAATTTATAAAAAAAAGGGGAAAGTTTCATTCTCATATGTTACAAAATGTGTTCTTTTCTCTCATTCTCAAAATACTGCAGCAACTTCTTTTTATACATGTCTCTTGGATTAAGAAGCATAAGTTTTGAGATGTTATTAAAACCAAGCATGCTTTTGTAGCTCTGGCATTGCTTCCAAGATCCTAACTCGGGGCTGCTATCCCTTTTCTACCTTGCTCCTGAACAATTTAGGTACTCTTTGGATACCCTGCTTTGTCCATGGTTCCTACCAATAGCATATAAGATCTGCCAACTTAAACCTTAGGCCCTGTTAAAAAGGGTTTCATTTTGATCAAACTGGCCTTCGATCTTCATTCACAAAATTTGGATTATAGGATTAATCCTCTACCAAAAAGGTTTATGCACATGCAGATACACACACGCACACTGCTAAAGGAAAGGACAAATGGCTCCACATCCCACCTACTGAAACTGACTGGATTGGCAGCTGAACCTTACCTCCACAGTGGCAACTGGCTAATGTTCACAACACTTGAGGCCCAGCTAGTTCAGGGAATACAGGAGCACCTATGTGGCACGTACATGCACACACAGAGAGAGAGACTGAGAGACAGAGAGAGAAATGATGAGGGCTCAGAGAGAACTACTCTTGCTGCCCCTAGCATCTGCCATCTTAGGGGGTTATTTCACTGCCTAATGGTAGGGCAAAGTTTGGGAAGAGTGCAGGTTTAAGCAGAAATGTGTTTAAGAGAAAGAATAAACTGTTTTAAAAGCATCATTCTAGGAAGCACAGACATGACACAAACTGAAATGGCAAGAATATAAAATATAAAATACACACATACCAGTGTATGTTGCTACACGCAAGTCAGAAAAAAGTTAAAGCACAGTCTGTCACTTAACATGATATCATTGTACTCAACAGATGTTTCCTTTCTGTGTGTCTCTCCTAATTACTTTAGTGCCCAAAAAGGGTGTGTTTCAGCCTCTTTCTCTTTATGTGACACATAATTTGCTGTGTTTAGCACATTGCTACAGAATCAAAATAAGCTCTATGGCAACCAAATCTGTACACCTGTATGAAATGGTTAATCAACAAGGAAGCCTTCCCCATGCCTGTTTACTTGATAGTAAATCTCAATATCTCCAAGGGGTCCAATGGGGCTGATTGCTACTAAATGCACATCTGATGGGACTCAAGTTTCTCTGTCCCACAGGACATGATGTTGCCTTCATCAGGAGCCCTGGTGGCACAGTGGTTAAATCCCAGTACTGCAACCACAAGGTTGTGAGTTCGATCCTGCCAGGCTCCAAGGTTGACTCAGCCTTCCATCCTTTCGCAGGTCGGTAAAATGAGTACCCAGATTGTTGGAGGCAATTAGCTAAAAATACATTGTAAACCGCTTAGATAACACTCAGTTGATAAGCGGTATAGAAATAAATGCTATTGCTATTCATTTTTAGTCATGAAAACATGGCTTGGGTCCACACTGTCTGAAATATCACATCTCCCTATATAGGCCCTCTTGAGTTTTAAGACCCTTGGGGGAGGATTTTCTCTCTGTCCCAACACCATCACAAGAACATCTGAAAACGACACATGGGAAGACCTTCTAGATTACTACTCCCAGTTTCCTAACCATGGGCAGCTAGGTGGGATGGAAAGTGGCACAATGACAACATATGGTGTAAGGCACAAAAAGAACAGACACCCAACTCAGCATAAATAATGCAGTACTAGTGAACAGACACCAAACTCTGTGCAGCTGGTCCTAGGTAAAATAAGAGAAAAACCAAATTTGCTATTATGAACTGTTATTAGGGGTAAGAACATCATGGTAACTTAACTTTTTAAAAGCCTACATTGATTTAACACAACAAACTTTAGATGTGAAGGATTGTACTGCACTTAATTTTAAACAGCCAAATCCTACATTTCCAATGTGGAATTAGAACCTATTTGCACCCGCAAAAGTCCAGAAAACTAATGTAAATTAACTGTGTTCACTGGATGAATTGGCCCCCAAACCATTAATACCTTGCCTGTTTTTAACCTAAAAAAGTAAAAATATCTCTTTATTCTTTTATACTTACCAAAAAAGTGCAACACAGGATGTTCATAATGCACACAGAATAGAAGCCCACCCACTAAGGTGAAGTTATTACAACCCATCGGTTTTCTAGGGAGACCTGTTTGATCATGCAGTGGTGGCTCACCCTCACATCCAGCTGCTTCCACAGATGTCAAAGCTCTTCCCTGAAAGCAGCCTTAGGACAGGAAAGCGAGAACGGAGGAAACAGAAGTCTGGATACCAGTGTCTACAAGAAAAACCAGAAGAAGAAGAATTGGTACAAACCCTTTCACCATTGGACACAGCCAACTGGTTAAATGGAAACTTTCCAACTAAGATCAACACCATAGCAAAAAAGGCGTTCCAGAGAAATATCAAGTGGAGCAGAGGGCCAGTTTTCCAGAATACTTCCTCATGTCTGGTAGGAGTCATAGAATGTATTTGCACTATGTATACCAGTTAAGATACCTGTTTAATGACCATGACTCCATCCTAAAGAATCCTGAAATTTGTAGTCTGGTGAGATACTTAGAGTTCCCTACTAGAGAGCTCTAGATTTCACCCTGAACTCCAGGTGAGGATTAAAACAGTTTAATTTCCTAGCATAGACAGGTATTCTGGCTACTTGAATGATTCAATACATCATTGAATCACTATATCAACAAGTCGCCACTGATAACCCAGGGGCTACAATGGTCACTGATAATCCAATCTTCTGTTCATTTGTCTAATCCCATTTTAGAAGTAATTCAAGTTGAGGGCCATGGACTATGTGTTTTGTGAAGAATTTTCATTCTGTCTGTCTTGAAATGGCCATGATTTGGCTTCATTCGTTGATCCCAGGTTCTAGCTTTTTTTTCCCTATCAGCTTTCTCCACATGATGCATACCTTTTTATATTATGTCCCCCCTTATTCACAGTGTATTTATAATAACTTTATACCAAAACTATTGTATTCTGAGAATATGTACATTTTCTACCTTAAAAAAAAATCTTGGTCTCCTTTCATTGACTAATGGCTTGTCTATTTCTTGACCTCTCCCCACCTCCTTTCTTGTATCAGTTTTAACTCTATGGAATAATTTCAGGCATTTCCTCTTTCCTTTCTGGCCAGTAAAAGATGCCTGTTTTCTCCATGGCTTTAATCCATTGCCAGTTTATACTGAGCACCCTAAATATGTTTTCTTTGCAAACTCTCTCACACACACGTTATATACAAATAATTTCATTTATTGTTGCTTCACTGTTATAAGTACTGGAAATTGCATCTTAGGATTCAAATCTGTGTATAAATGTGAGAAATAAAACAGTCCAGTTGATTAATAATTATCCACAGTGCCAACACATAAAATTTGAAAAGCATCCCTTATGAAACCTCCTCTTCCTGCTACAAACATGTCCATCTGATGAACAGTTATACTCAATTCTCAAACAAATATGAGACAATGGTCGAAGAACGCTATCTTGTTTTATTCCTGAAATAGGATGCCATCATCTTTTTGCCTGTAGAAAGGCAAAAGACTACACCTTTTCTGGGCTACAGTGTAGCCCTGGATCGTATGCGCTCTTCTTAACAAATTATGGTGTGAAAAGGCTCATTTTCATGGCTGGAGAGGCCCCTTGTCTTCAAAGCAGTTACAGGCAAGAGTGCCTTGAGATCCCCCTTGCAGCCACATCACTACAGGATGCCTTGGAGAACGAGAGATGCCACCAGGTATGTACCTCCCAAGAAAGTACAGTGCCTCATTGTCTTTTGTTGGAGAGAATATGGAAACTGAACTTTGTTCTCTCTCTTTCTTTCTTTCTCTCTCTCTCAAAAAAAAAAAAAAAAGCCAAGGTGTTGCACTGATGATGATGGATGAGTGAATGGCACTGGCAATAGTTTTTTCCCTGCCCTAGGCATGGGGCAACAAAAGGACTAGAAAGAGGATCCTGGCTGCTTTTAGCTGTTTTGGAGACTTAAGTGGCAGTACAGCTGTCAGGAAACATCTTTCTACGCACTGCTTTATGAGGTCCAATGTGATGATGATTATCTCATTCATGCCTGAGTTGTGAACTTACATACCGGTTGGCCACAGGTGGAAGGAAAATGCTGAATGAGCTGGTTCTTGGTCTGATCCAGCAAAGCCATTCAGGCAGGTAGCCTTGAAACCACTAAGAAACGGCTTATGTCATCCTATTATTTCTCCACTGTCTGAAATAGTTTGTCACTTGGAGAGAATGAATAGCCTCGCAAAATGCATATTTTTGAGTTAAGTGCTAAACTTGCTCCGAATGACATTGCAGAGCAAATATAAACATGGGGTTCAGATGACAGATTAGCAAGAAAAACCTAGGTTCTCTTTACAGTAAGAACTATGTCTGGAAAGTGTTACAAAGACATACTGACTACAACCATCAACTGTATCCAAAAGATTAATTGCAGGGCGGAGTGCACCAGCAAACATTCATAGCTACTATGAGGGATTTCTTCCCCTTTACTTTAATGTGCTGCTGCTGCCACCACCAGGAAATGGTTTGGGGTAAGTATGGGGAGACTAGTGAATGACAAAGCCATAGTCAGGAAACCGACTTGGCTAAAGCTGTGGAAAACAGAAGTAGAGCATGAAATACCATCAACTGCAGTACATAGCACTGAAAGCTGTTTCCGCTATCAGAACTCACAACACCAAGCAGACCCCAGGCCTAGCTGACTAACTATTGGAAACACAAAATTGGTTAAAGTTCTGTCATTACAGAAGTTGTGCAAGATGGGAAATGAACTGTGAAAGCCTAGCATTCCCTAGATTCCCTAACTTGGAGCAGCAGACAACCAACAATGTCCCCTCCCCGCTGCCCACCTTCTGGATAAGATGGGACAGAAAATATGCAATCTATGAAAGACAATACAAAAAGCATATATTGTGGACTAAAGGAAAACTTGGCAACATATTGAAACGCTAGATGTTTGCATACCCTTTTGTAAATAGACAATGTTATATAAAAATATTAAAATGATGATACACAGCAGAGGAAAGAACTGGCAAAACCACCTCCAAGTATTCCTTATCTAAGAAGAACTATGAAATTAATGGTGTTACTATAAGCAGACAGGCGACTTGAAAGCACATACACATACACAGTATTACAGCAAGTCCAGAAAACACCTTGGTTGGAACAAAAGGGCTATTTCAAGCAACTTCCACTTGTAATTGTTAAAGATTCAGGAAAAGTATAGACAATACACCACCTGAAATATTCCAGATCAAATACATACATCATCTGGACACTGGTGGGAGCAGTCAATCAGTCTGTTCAGAAATCAGCTTGTAGGCCATGAAAAATCAAGCTTGTAACTTGTCAGCTTTTGTGATCATGCTAATGATAATCAGAAGGAACAAGTGGCCACTTCAAATTGCAACAACTACTCTTAAAATACACATCCAGCAAAACACACACACACACACACATTTCCATGAAGAAATATACCATGAAGAAATACACCAAACACTTGTATATCTAAAGCACTGTTACAAGACTCAGTTGTTTCTTGCTGGATTCTGTTTTTGAACTATGGCTGTGGGCAGCATGCCAACAGAAGTAGCTGCTTGCAGTGTACAGATAAGACTGTACTGCGTTCACTGTGTCTGGGAGGTCTGACCGAACAAGTGTGTGTGCTTTAACATGTCTGTACAACAACTTAGATACTAGGAAGGTGAAAATGTTTTCACAAGAACAGAACAGACACTTTTTAACTTGCAAAGTACCAGCACTTGGTTTTGTAGAAAACTTATGCAAAGATTTAGAGTGAAAAATGATTTAAAACACTATTCATGGAAAGATTTTAGACATAAGGAAATAATTCAAGCTCTTTTAGTAAACATAATAAAATAAAAGTAAATAGTTTTGTATCTTGGAAGCTATAATTGTCTTGAAGAGTACTCTGTTTCTTGAAACAGGTCAACGGCTGCTTCATGAGGAGGAGCACTGAAGGAGTTTTAGAGAATTTTTCTGATCTATTTACTAATTTTTAGATACAGCAAGCATGGGGGTTAGATCCAGCAGTTGTTGTGTACTTTCATGTTGTTTCTGGATTATAGCAACCCTAAGGTAACCCTATCACAGGGTTTTCTTGGGGAGATTTGTTCAGAGGAGGTTTGCCTTTACCTTCCTCTGAGGCTGAGGGAGTGTGACATGTCAAAGGTCATCCAGTGGATTTCAACAATTGAGTGGGGATTTGAATTCTGGTCTCCAAAGCCATAGTCTAAATGCTCAAACCAATACACCATACCGGTCCTCTAACAGTATTAGGTTGTAAAATAATGTTAGTTCTAAGAAAACAGCAAAATATAGTCAAAGAGAGAGTCAGAAAGAGAGAATTACCAGTATTCCTCAAGTCTTCTTCTTCCAGTTTGCTGAAAAACTAAAATTTAGATTTATTTCTTTACACTTACTATACTGCAATCTTCCAAATACCCTAGATTTGTAATCTATGTAATAGATCATTGATCAACAACCATCCATACAGGGAAAAAACTTCTCTCTATTAAAAAGCCTAGCCTAGAACTAAAACTGTTCAAGTGTTCATCAGCAAAGAACTGAGTTAAACAAAATATGATTATATTTTTGCATGATGCGCTGTGGCAGTATTATGGCCACAATACCCTTTGTATAAATTATAGTTATTTTTTAGGAGCTTAACATCTCTCTGACTTTTAATGTTGCTATTTCCTGAGTTATGGCTGTCCACTGTTCACCACATAAAGAATCCACCCAAATTCAGATTCAGGAAATGGAAACTGAGCTTGGAATGGCATGTTCTTCAGATCATTCTGTTGTGAATGGAGGAATGAATTCGGGAAAGAAAAAAAAATCCATACATTAGCGGAATGCATAGCAGCCTCCCTAAATGGGGAACACAGTTTGTATTCCCACAGTGACAACAATGAAGGGGGCATATTCTAGTGCACTTAATAAGCATTAACTAAAACTTTATTCAGAGGGCAAATGCAATGGGAATTCTCATTTGTGTGAAGTGTGGAATGAAACAGTATAATCTTGAACGCTGTTGTTAGTATGAGACCTAATCCTTTAATGTAGGCAAAACAGCACCCAGACAAGAGTAATAGTAGAAATGCAGAAACTCAAGGTGTGGAGAAGTTAAAAAAAGTTTGTTTGGGTGAGAACATTGGTCTCTCTATATCCATCTATCACAAGAAGGAGGCAGAGCTCATAAGCAGGCTGGAAGGAGCTGACATAGGAAGCAGGCCACAGGTTCTCAAAGCCACTTAGTGCCATCAGCAAGCAGGAAAGAAGCAGTACACTGGGAAAAACAAAGTCAGGACAGAGCTTACATTATTCCTTGCCACTGCTAGAGCTTGGAAAAGTTGCCATCATGGCTGGGGGATTCTGGGAGTTGGAGTCTTTCCAACTTCCAGTCACTTCCAAAAGTAGTCTTCCCAACCTATGGTCACTGTGGAGCTCCTTAAGAAGGTCCATATTCTGATCTCATAACACTGTTTGCAGCTGTATCAATGTAGAGCCACAGAATATGATGTAAAAACAAAAGCACAACTCTAATCCTATGTATATTAACACGAAACAAAGTGAGTAAAATGTACCCATTTCAGGGTCCTGAGGATTTCATTGTCAATCTGCTTTCTAGTAAACCTATTCAGGGTTAGACTACAAGCCCTCAATTTCTTACTGAATGATTTTTCTCTTGGAGTTGTGTACTTCCAATGAACCAAAGTAAAAAAAAGTTTTCAGACACTGTCTTGGATTTGGTTTGAACACAACTAGAGTTTCTCAGATCTTTAATATGAGTAACAACAAGCTGGGTACTTTGCAATATAAATTAGAAAAGACCACATTCCATTCACTTTGAGGCTGTGCTGTAAGAGACCCCTTTGTTTTAGCTGGGCTACTTCTCACTTGTTTATAGCATTAAAAACTGTGTTGTCTTCGTAACTGCAGCAGCTTTACTAAAGCAGAAGGTTTTTGCAAGCACATGACCCCTAAACAAATACCAAAGAACAACTTGTGTTCTGGCATAATCATATGGAAAACCACTTCACTGATCAACAGGAGCTGCTGGATTACAACTGAAAGCATCTAACTGCTCGGAAGCAGTGGAAGTGATTTGAACACACATGTGCGGCAATCCCATGCACAACTAACCACAAATGCAGTGGGGCATATTTCTGAATAGAGACACAGACCATAAGATTCAGCCGTTAAAACTGTATACAACTATATACCTACAAATAGTAATTAGGGTTCCTTCCCATCTCCCCTGCTTGTGGAAGCTCAGCCTCACTGGCAAGTTAAGATAATACGTGTTACTGCTTCAAACTGAAATCCGCGATAAGAAAAATTCACAGCTGAAAGAGTCAGCCTGAAAAACTAGCTATCAGGAATTACACTCAGGCTGGCAAAGACTTGGGGCAGGGGAGAAAAAGGAACTACAAGTCTTCCCTCCACATTTGCGAGTTTGACCTTTGCGAATTTGACTATTTAGGAGGCGCACATGTGCCTTCCTCCTCATTCTTCTCCTCCCATTCCCTTGCCTTTTGTCAGGCATGGAGCCAAGTGCAGAGGCAAGCGCACTGACAAGGCAAGGCAAGGCAAGGCAAGGCAATGGGGGTGGGGGGAGACATGCGCACATCTTCCAGAGCTCTCCTTCCCATTCCCTTGCCTCTGGCCCCAGCACTGAGAACTCACACTGAGACAATAGGCAAGGGAATGTGAGGGAGGCTTGCACAGGCTTTCCTTTCCCCTCCAGAGCTTCCCTTCCTATTCCCTTGTCTCTGGCCCCAGTATGCAAAGCAAGGGAAAGGGGGGGGGAGCCCTGGAAAGGAATAGGAAGGGGATAGCAGCGAGTGGGGAAGTTATTCACGGTTTTACCACTTCTGCAAGGATTCTGTGCCCTGAACCTTCACAAAAGCGGCAGGAGCACTGTAAGTACTTTATGCTATTCAGCAAAAAGAAGATAACTCAAATCTATACCAGGCTTACCAATACCAAGGAAAGAAAAACAGCAAAAGAAACTAGTTCTGGCAGATCATTGCCCAGTGGAATCCCCCTGCTTTGCTTCATCACTTTTTAAGTCCATTTCATATCCAAGCATGTCATTGAGCATATACTCAGCAAGAAACTGCACCAACTACAACATCATGACAGGCCTAGCAATATGCAACTAGGTTTGTCACATTCACACATAGGCATAGACATCTCAAATGAACCAAATTAGTTACATTAGTGCTGACAGTACAGATCAGACATCTTTGTGTATTACTTTAAGAGAGTTCTGCATGCATGTATACGTGTATGCAGAACTCTCTTAAAGGAATACACAAAGATGTCTGATCTGTACTGTCAGCTCACCCTTTTGGAACTGATCTCTACTTACATCACAATCCTCTATTCCTATAATTATTTGTAAAATAGAACCATAGAAGAAAGCCAAAGGGCAATGAGAGGACTGTGTAGTAAGCAAGTATTCCCTCCAGACAATTCAAGAGACCACCAAGGGATACCAGATGCTGTAGGCTATATTTCAGAGGAAGGAACTGGCAAGCCACCTCCGAATATTCCTATGGGCACTGTAAGTCAACAGGCAACTTGAAGGCACACAAAAAGTCATGCCTTACTTAGGATATCACAGAGACAAATGTTCCAGGCCAGGCAAGTGCTTCTTTCCAAACTGAACCGTCATGTCCAGTGTTGGATGAAAGGACTGGATTGCTTAGGCTAGGTTTGGATTTGCCCTCATATCTAGTTCTAGTTCAAGCTTGAAGTAGGGCCCAGTGATGGAAGGGGTGTGGGTGATGCAGGGGAGCCTGTATGCTTCTGACTCACCTCCCACATTGTTTATCAGAGCAACAGAGATCTTCAGTGTCCACAGCAGCACAGTTGATTTGGCTCTACTCCTCATCTCTTAAAGACCGTTCTTGCCAAAATAAATGCCTTACTATTAACAGGTGAAAAGCACTGCAGCATTTATTGAGGCCAAGATTTTACACTTTTAGCACAGTAGAAATATAGGCCTGCATTCTTGCTCTGACTCCTGCTGACTGTGCATCTCTGATTGTGCAACAGTTGATTAGCTCTCCACTCACCAAATCAGGCGTGTGAGTAGGGAGCATGGTATATATTTATATATTTATATGTGTGTCAGTGCACATGTGCACACTCATGATTGGCCACAGAGACTACCACATTCACACAACTTTGGCAAAAGTGCAACTGCTTACACAATGGTTTATTTACATTAGAGTAGCACTCTAACAAAATTCCAGCCTGCTGTGGGACACATCATCCATCATGCAAAAATATCTTCAGCTCTTAGAATCAAAGTGTTGGAAGGGGCCCTCATAGGCCCTCAGATTCAATGCAGGATCTTCAGTTAAAACTTCAGGGCAAGTAGAATTGTTTTTTATTCATATACAAATTTAAATATGCCTAGTAAAACACTAGTTGATTAAAATTCATCAAGTTACAGACAACCTTAAATCTAAGTGGTTTGATGAAGGAAACTAGGTTTTTGTTGCTTGTTTCAGTGCTCTTAGAAAATGATGATTCAGCTACACTTCCCCAGCTGAAATTCAGTATTTTTTGTTGTTGTTGTCAGCAGAAGAAACAACATCCTTAGAATGGATCTCACCCCCCAGATCTCCCTCTCCACTTGCAAAATTTGCTCTGGTGGGATCTCCCAGCTCTTTCAGTTGGATTTGGGAGCCAGAAAGAGGAGTGGGCAATGTAAGAAGAGGAAGGGGAAGTCAGTATAAAGTAAATACAACATTTAGGTATGTTTTTTAGGATTGAACCAGCATGGGACATAAGCCAGTTTAGAAACAGTCACCTTTCCAGAAGTCCCTACCCCATATAATGCTTTTATAAAAGGCTTTGTGTGTTGTGTCTCCAAGATGCCTGTTGACTTACAGCAACCCTATGGATTTCATAAGGTTTTCTTAGGGAAGGAATACTCAGAGGTGGTCTTGTCAGTTCTTTCCTCCAATATATAACCTACAGTACCTGCTATCTGTTGTACTAACCATGGCTAACCCTGCTTGGCTTCCTAGACCAGAAGTAATTGCGTGCCTTTGGAGTATTTAGACTCTATTACTGTTCACTTAAATTAGTGGCTCCCAACCTTTCTTCACTTGTGTCATATTAGCAAAAAGTTTGTAATTAATTAATTAATAATTAATTAATTAATATAGTTGCTCTTATTTCAAATTTATATGTTGTAACTGTAAAGAAACAGCCTAGTAATGGGATTAAAAAGCAAGAAATGGTTATTATTATTATAGTTATTATTGTTCTTAAGAAGGCAAAGGATAGGGTGAAAAAATAAAGCTAGCAGCACTTTTAAAATTAACTTATCTAAATTTTAGCATGAACTTTTGTGCATATCAATCCACTACTTCAGTGGCACTGAAGATAATGAGGAGGAGGAGGAGGGGGAGGATAGGTTGGAGAGTGAAAAAGATTAATCTAACAGCACCTTTAGAATTAACTGATTAGAGATAAGATAAGAAAGGATAGGGGAAAGGTGGTGAGAGGAGAGTTCCCTGGGCAGAGCCACACTACTGCACAGTTGGAAAGCACCAAGAAGCAGATGGGGGAACTGGAAGGAATGGAGTGGGAAGGAGAGATGGGGAAGAGGAGACAGAAGTAGGTTTAGAGTTGGCAGGGAGGAGACAGAGGGAGCCGAGCCAAGATAGAATCATAGAATCATAGAAATGTAGAGTTGGAAGAGACCACACGGGCCATCCAGTCCAACCCCCTGCTATGCAGGAACACCCTCAAAGCACTCCCGACAGATGGCCATCTAGCCTCTGCTTAAAAACCTCCAAGGAAGGAGACTCCACCACACTCCGAGGCAGCATGTTCCACTGCCGGACAGCCCTGACCATCAGGAAGTTCTTCCTGAGGTTCAGGTGGAATCTCCTTTCCTGCAGCTTGAATCCATTGCTCCTTGTCCTGGTCTCTGGAGCAGCAGAAAACAAGCCCTCTCCTTCCTCTACATGGCATCCCTTCAAATATTTAAACATGGCTATCATGTCCCCTCTTAACCTTCTCTCCTGCAGACTAAACATACCCAGCTCTCTAAGTCTATCCGCATAGGGCATGGCTTCCAGGCACCTCACCATTTTGGTCGCCCTCCTCTGGACTTGCTCCAGCTTGACCATGTCCTTCTTGAATTGGGGTGCTCAGAACTGGACACAGTATTCAAGATGAGATAGCAGCCTAAGACCTATCCTTCCCCCACATTCACCTGCTACAAACCTGTCTGCTCCAGAGGCAGAGAAAGGTGCGCTGTGGTGGACAGCAAGAGGTGCATGCACCGCAACGTTCCTTTGCCACCTCTCTCGTCACACAGTTCGACCCACCCACCCACCTGTAAAAAAAGAAGTTGTACCTTTGGCATATTCACTTTTTTAAAAGGCTTTGATTTTTTTCTAGCCCTCACAGGAACCTCTGAGGTGAGCTCTCCAAGAAGGAAGAAAATTGGAGAGAAATTAGAGAAGAGAAAGTGTGTGGTGCCTTCCTCTCTCTCTCTTCTCCTCACTTTGGGAAGGGAGGAAGAATGGAGTGAGAAGAGGAAAGGAGAGAAGACAAGAAGAAGGAGGGAAGGAGGGAGGGAAGGAAGGAAGAAAGGCCAGGTGAAAGGAGTGTGGTGGATTCCCCCTTCTCCTTCTTGCTCTGCGTACATTCATGTGTGTCTGTGAATTGTCTACTTTCTTACTACAGACATATATGCTTTTTTCTGCCGTCACTCTATTTTTTTTACCCCCCCATGTTCTCCTGTGTACCCCTGACTTAAATGGTCACAAGGAACATGACCTAGCCAATAGCAGGTAGGAAGACTGAACACACAGCCAGGGCAATGTGTTCTCTCTTTTTCTCTCTCTCTTTTTACACACTTCTTCCCTTCTTCATTTTAGATAGTGATACCCAAAGGGCTAGTTTTATTTGAATGGATCCGTTTATATTTGTCTCCTTTCCCAAAACACGAGCGTATTTTCTAAAGGGCCTCCACTGTCATGTGCTGTTTGCTGTTTTCACAGACATCAGTGTACCAGCGAACAGCCCCACAGCAGTCAACAAATCCACAACCTCCTTGCCTTGGCAAACACAGTAGGCCTTCTGCCTCCTCCTCTTCCTCCTGCTTCTGGCTCCCTCAGCACGGCCCTCTCTCTACAACTTGCCCTGCAGAAAGGACATTAAGAAAAGGAAACTTAGCAAAATGGGGATTTTGGCCAACAGCTATTCCAGCCACTTCCCCCCACCACAGATACTGGGGGGGTGATGAAAGGAGGGAGTTCTTGAAGAGACTGTAACTTATTTTCATTGTCGAGACAATATTCCCCCTCCTCTCCCCAATGTGTACCTTCTGGCCTCAGATCTTTTATTCCAAATCACAGTGGAATTTACACACACTCAAATTCAAGGCAGCTTCTTTAAAAATCCCTTCAGGCATTTTATTATGCCACACAATTAGGCCAGTAGTTAAAAGTTAAAATGATTATTAGAAATGCTTCATGATTTTTTTCAAGGGAACTGCAAGACCGAAAAATATATTTTTCAAGCACACAAGGATACTTATTATCTTGTCTTCTATTTGGCAAAAATCTCCCTGGTTGATAGAGGTAGATGTCCGTGTATTAATACTGACAGAAATTTACCAGGTTGTCAACTTGATAAGTACTCCTGCCTATGAGATCAATGTTTCTTTGTCTTCTGTTTTGATTGTCTTGCCATCTGTTGTCCAAAGGGACTGCTTATCAAACCTTCATACACAAATAAATGGATACTTTCCCTATCAAGACTCTATAGAACAGCATAGATTGGTAGGGCATGTATATGTCTAGATGTTCTTGGACTACAACTTTCAGTATCCTTCACTATTGACTTATACTGTAGCTAGACAGGGATGATGGGCTCTGGAGGCCACAGTTTCCCATTTCTTCCTCAGGAAACCATATATTATAACCCACCCTCTATCCTCCTCAGGAGTTAGATTCAGAGATTTGGCTGTCTAACTCTTGGACAGGAACCTGGAGAGTTTCAGGTTGTTTGGAACTAAGAGGAAAATTTTTGTGTAGAGTAAAGAAAGCCCCTCATCAATCTCTTTCAAAGGACAGAGAACCCCCTCTTCCTCCACATCAACCAAAAACACTTGTTTGCTAGGGATAGAGAGAGGGCTGTCTCTAGAGGATTTTCAGCTGTCAGGGGAATGGCAAAGGGATAGGGCAGGGCAAGCCAGGAGAGGTCCATTCTCACATATTTAAAAAAAAAAATCTTTAAAGCAACTAATGATATGATTGATAGTGTTATACCCTCAAAACAAGAGGAACATCCTAAGAAGAGCTGAAGAGGAAAAGAAGAATTACGGAGTACGAAGCAATCTGAGAAGCAAATATATACAGATGGCCCTCAGTATCTGCTAGGATTTGGTTCCAGGACCCACCATGGAGACCAAAATTCATGGATGCTCAAGTCCCATTATGTACCATGGTGTAGCAAAATGTCATTCCTTATATAAAATGGCAAAATCAAAGTTTGCTTTTTGGATTTTTAAAAATATTTTCAAGATGTGGTTGATTGTATCCGTGGATACAAAATCCATGGTTATGGACTGCCAACTGTATCAGAACAATATAGTAAGCAACATTTTAAAGGCATCTGTGTAGCAAAGGAAGATTTAAATGGCAATAGCAAAAAGGAACAAGGGCAGCATTAGGGAAGAAGGGCTAGTAGATGGGACTATGGGAGTTCCTCTAGGACAGGAAACTCATATTTCTCTGCATACCCTCTCCAGGGTTCCACTGCGTCCCTTTCCAGTTCACTGAAGGTTCTACATTCAAGTATACAACTCTAAGAGCCCCTTTCCTGAGCTTCCCACATTATGCAAAAAGTGTGTTTCTTACTGAATAGCAATGGCATTGCTTCAGAGGGAACAGTATATGAAGTAGCCTACTTTGTTACAACATCTGGCAAGATGCAGAAATCAGCACAGGATAACATAAAGAACCTAATACATAACCTCCAATTTGCCAACTAATCCTCTGCCATTCCACTTTTTCAACTGCTTTAAAATGTCCCACTTTCTGACTTCTTCTCTCACTTTCCCTTTTTGTCTTGGGCTTACCTCAATTACTGCAAACTGAGTTTGCACTCAATTAACTCGTCATGAGATTGCCCTTCCTGGTAGGTTAAGGCAAAAGCAAACTGCTGCAGCCTCTTCTTGCCACTTTGGACCACACTTGTATGTTGCTTGGCTTACATGCATCACAATCTTCACCTGTGAAATGCTGAAGGCTATGCTAATGACACTTATGTTTCTAAAATTGGAACAATCACTCTTTACAACTAAGGTTTGGTTGTTGTTTGCAGTTTCTTTGGAACACTTTGCTGAGAAGTCTAGTAGTAAACTCCTTACCTCCATGTATTTAGGAGGCTGACTAAGAGTCTTCTTTTCAGGTCTGGAACTTGGATATGTCACTTTCTAGACTACAATTTCCAGAATCCTGAGCCAGCAAGGCCAATGGATGTGCTGGTAAAAGAGTATGAAATTTCTACCCCATTCCCTGAGCTTGGGCTCTGATGGCCAAAGCTGACTCTTTTTTCACCCCAGAGTTTCATTTTATCTTGTTGTTTCTGGGTTCATTGTTCCATTTAAATTGTCAGCAAACATTTTTACCATTTAACAGTATGCCTCTAGGTGTATGCATGTGTTCTTTTTCTTAATTGTTTGTTTTTGACTGGAAAGCAGTTTAACTTTGTAAGAAAGTTCTCCCTCTACATTTGCAGGTTTGACTCTCGTGAATTTGTTTGTTTGTCCCTCCCTCCTTCTCCTCCTCTCATTCTCTTGCATTTTGCTTGCATGGAGAAAGAAGTCAAGTGTCCTGAGCAAAAGGTAAGGCAATGAGTTGTGGGGAGGGACATGTGTGTGTGTTCATGCTTCCTTTCTTTCACCTCTCTGGAGTTCTCCTCCGCCATTTCTTTGCCTCTGCCCTGGCCCTGAGAACTTATGCTGAGGCAAAAGGTAAGGCAATTGGGGGGCACACATAGTCCTTCCTTTTCTACTCTGGAGCTCCCCCCTTTCACTCCCTTGCCTCTGGCTCTGCGTACCAGAGCCCTGGAAGGGAGTAGGAGGGGAAACACAGGGGGAGTTATTTGCAATTTCCCCACTTTTGCAAGGGTTCTGTGCCCTGAACTTTTGCAAATATGGATGGGCTACGTACAGAGTACAATTAGGCGCTGTTCTAGAATGAAAACTGAAGCTCTCAGAAAGGCAAGCTTTGCAAATATGCCAAAAAGGTAAAAGACACTGCAACCAGATCTCCAAATATTGAATGCTTTGAACTGTATAAGCAAGAGTAGTTATTCAAACCCATGAAATGTAGAGTGTCCTCCAAAATGTATAACCCTTTAACAGCTAACAGTAGCTATGCTGATTATTTTAAAGTTAAGTGAATACATTTATAACAAAGAATAAATGTTATAATAATGATGTAATTAGAGTTACAAGTTCCATCTTAAATTACAATTTTATGTAAGGTGTTCAAATTATCATCCCTGTGCAGCAATGCACTGCTCACTCTGTCAAAGTACAGAGCTGCAGACCTCAAAGTTTCTGTTGTATTTTCACAACACTTCTCTATTATTGGAATCTTTAATTCTGTTAAGGATGTATACACTTTTTGAAAAAAAAACAGCAAAAAAAAAATCCAAATTATAAACTGTTAAGGGTGTATACATTTTTGAGGGACACCCTACATTTACAAATCTTCAGTTTTAGGCAGGCAAGTAGATTATTTACACATACGCTGGTAACCTCTTGAAAAGTTATCCAAAAGCTTTCAATTGTTCAGTTTTATCTGAATGACAAGAGAAGGCTACAGAAGGCTTTGGTTCTAAGACAACAAGGGCTAGATTTGTCTGCTTATCCATGGGCCACATGGATGACAATTAAGAGACCCCACTCCTCAGTTGCTCTGCAGCAACATAATTTATAATATCATCAAAGAGAAAGGATACATATTAGAGCAAACATGTTTTGCAATAAAATAGCCAATACAAGGCTGAAAGGGGAAATCTGCTCTTTTCAAAAGCTTAAAAAATAATCAAGTTGAATTTTATTTGAGTAGTTACATTAAGTTTGTGTGCTACAAGAAATTCTAACCTGTAGTAAATCGCATTGTATAGTTGATGAACCATACCTTAACAAATACGTTCAGGAACTCCAATCCTCCCCACCCCATGACTCTCAGTAAGAATCAATTCTGATGTAACACTTCCTCACTAAAACTCCAGGAAAGGCAGCAATATTCATCCACCCTCACTTTTACCATCAGGCTACCGCAGGAAAGTGTCCAAGCCAGTGCTTTCAAGAGAACAGCATTTTCCCAATAGCAGAATATGGACAGAACTTCAGTTTAATTACTGCCTTATTCTGAAACATGTGTATACTTTTTTTTCAAAGAAAGACAACATTCATTTGCATTAACATAATTAAAAATTATACCTCATGGCTCAGTATAATCTATAAGCATGCACAAAATTATAAACTGTAAGAACAAAGGTATGAATTCAGTATTCTCCCTAACCTATCTTCCAGCCATCTTGTTATAAAAGAGGTAAGGACGCTTTCAGCACAATATATCTGTGGAAAATGTGCGATATAAATGAACTAATTATGACTAACTTCACAGAACCAGCACTATTTGTACTGTTACACAGTCAGGTATTTTATTTACAGATTTCATTTTATTGTTGTTGAATAGCACACACACTGAAGCATACTGTCTAACCCAGTGGTTCTCAACCTGTGGATCCCCAGATGTTTTTGGACTTCAGCTTCCAGAAGCCCTGAGCACTGACCATAGTGGCTGGGGCTTCTGGGAGCTGAAGTCCACAAACATCTGGGCACCCACAGGTTGAGAACCCCTGGTCTAACCACACCTACTTAACAGGAATGTCACTCATTTTCTCATTTTGTGTATCAGTTGCTTGCGTGGAGTGAATTTTGTACTCAAGAGCCTGTCATCAGTGAAACAACACAACACTGCTCAATTTATTTAGGAGTTTAGGATTTACTAGTAATACACTTAACATTTGCAAGATTAGTATTTTAGGAGCATGATATTCTACACCAGTTTTTTTTTTTAAAGCACTTATCTCTGTTCATAATGCTTATATTGGCTTTCTAAGCTATAGGATGCAATATATTTGCAAAATTAATACTTCTAAACATCTTCAGCGGGGTGATTCCCTTAGTCCCCAGGCATTTGCTGCACACTTTTTCTTTTGGTTGCTTATTATACTATGAACCACATGTTCAATCAGCATTAAATGTTAATATTGCCAAATACTGGAGGGCATTGCTGATTGCTCACAATTAAACAGTAATCAGTGCTGTGTGTACTCTGTACTCAAAAGAAAAGTCCGGATCTTCACCATGTTTAAACAAACTTACATATTGTCTTCATTTGTATAATTTATTCAGCAGGCCATGTCACATGCTTCCTAGCTTATCTTGACAGCCATCAGGCTAAAGGCATGAGATTTCATTTTTCCTTTTTTAAAATCAACATTGAGTTTCCCAGGACATTGAACTGTGTGCAATTTTTCTGTGCTGTCATATATGGAATGCTCATACTGCTGACTGTAAAATGAGGTAGAGGAAGCTTTCTAACAGTAAATTTAACAGTCCAAAAGATCAGCAGATACCTTAAAACAAAACACAAAATCCACAAAAGAGAAATACTTTTATCGGCCAGCCAAAATGCACAAAACATGTCATACAAGCTTTTGAAGCTCCATTGGCTTCTTCATCAGAAGAAAAGTGACAGTGTTAGAGTCACAGGCCTATATTTTATATCAAATTTTGTATCAGATTTGGATCACTCTTTTGTGAATTTTGGAGTTTGTTTTATTTTACTGTATGGCCAATATGCCAACTCCTAAATATGTTTCCACCATTTATCTTGTCTACCACTTGTAACACGCAAAGCAAGTTCCAACTGAAAAGCATGACAATGATGCACTGTACAATAATACCACATTTCCAAAAACAAGATGGTTAGCCTATACAGATTTAAAAGGGTATTGGGGGAAGGAAGAGAAGGGAACTAAAGTCATCTGTCTTTTCAAATTAGTTGTGCTGCTTTTTTCTTTAAAAAAATACATAGCTATAACAACTCAGGCTCTTAATACCTCTTATGATTTTCAGGTGGCATTTGTATTTTGTATTTCTTTTCTGAGAACCCAGAGAACTGTTGCTATACAAATCCCACAAAGAATTTGATTTAAAGCAGTAATTTACACTTGGAGCTTTAACCCCCAATGCAAGGAAACTGAGATCATTCAGTATGCACACGTTTTCACACATCCTGTGAGTCAAAACATGAAAGCATCGATCTACCCACCTCATATTTTACTGGTGCAGATGAGCTGAAATGAAACATGTGTTGATACTGTCAACATCTACACAAGTAGAAGATTTGTAGTGTAGCCCTATGCACGTTTTGTCCAGTCCAACTGGCCCAACAGTATTAAATATTGAAAACATCTCACTCTGGAAAGTGAAAAAATAGAGAACAAGCCTTCTTGGTGGCTGTTCCTAGGCTATGGAACTCATTCTGAAGGGAAGCTCAGTTGTTTATCTCTCTGCTTCCCCACTCCACCAGTAGGCAAAAAACTTATTTAAACAGGCTGGCAGTCTTTAATGGATTGAGGTAGAAGGATGTACAACTTGGTGTGCTATTTTTAATACGCAATATATTTTAAATGTGCTCTCAACTGTTATAAATTAATGTTTTAATTGGATAGTTGTTTAATCCTGTAACAATGTTTGTACTACAGATTATTTTAGCCTTTTTTTTTAACCTACAGTGTAAACTGCTTTGGGCCCCATCTTGGGAAAAAAGTAGGAAATTAATTAATTAAGTAAATAAGTAAATTCCACTAGGCCTCACCCTAACATACACCCACAACACCACTTCCTGATCATAAAATCCAAAATGAATCATTTGCACGTTTCCCTCCACCACAAAAACCAGACCAGTGTATTAATGGATTACTTTGGGGAAGAAGAAATACGGAATTAAACATGGAGAGAGATGGAAATACAACAATGGAAAATTGCCAATGTCCAATCATTGTTTTGCCATACAGTCTGAATGTGAGAAGGCCCCACTACTTGTTTGGTCGGGGCTTACTCATTCACACAGTGTAAATAACAGGTTTCCTCAGGACCAAAGATATAGAAGAAAGGGTTAAATCCCTACGCCTATGATGAATAATGCAAATTTGCATTTTTGAAAAAACAGTGTCTACTTTGGACCTTAATTTGAAATAAATGCCCAAAAGATTGCCCCTGTCAGCCCAATGAAACATTTTTTTCACACCTAATCCTGCTATCCTATGTACAGTCAGTTTGGAAGAAGTATACATGGGACTGTGCCGTTAAAAATCTGAAACTCAGAAATGTAAATATCTTTAAATTTTTAAATCATTCTGCAAGGCACAAGAATCAAATCTTCACTAGTTTAGACCATGAGCACCCAGTATGATTATGAAACAATTGCCTGACAAACAAAACGTATGAAACCAATTCCCAATAAATGCAAAGTTACTTAGCTGAAGTCAGTAAGAGACACGGTTCACATATATACTTCACTACCACTCTGACAATGAAGTGCTGCATTTGAGGATGGCATGAAAGGAAAAAATAAATTGACAAAAAGACATAATTTTAAAAAATGAAAAGAAAGAACCAGAAGTTCAAAGTAGTATTTTAAATCCAATTCCTGCTGCTAGCAAATCAAATTAAATCATACAGAATAAGAAAGATATAGAATGGAAGAATCTTTATAAAACATGAAAAAAAATAACCCTCGGGAACTAACCACAAAACACACACATACACAGGAACTTCACTGTAATATATAATATTATCAGGAATTGGCCCATTGTTTCTGTCATTAGCCAATCCATTTTTCTCCCTGGGTCCTCTAAAGCATAGCCAAAGATTATCAAGACCAAGCACAGGCTTTCAACAGCTTGTCCAGCTGAAAATCTCTGAAGTTGTGCTGCTATCAGCCTCTCATGAACTGACGTCAGGCTGTTGTTTACAAGAGATGGGACACTGCCAATTTCCACTGAGCTGAAGACAGTAGTGTCCTGCCTCTTTTGGCTGCAGAGAAGCAAAGAACAAGTTTCTTTTGTGTATAGTGCTATAAACACACAGACATACACAGGCACAAAGAAAGAGTTGTGTCTTGACCACTGTCAAAGCAGACCAAGTTCTTCAAATGTCTTTTTAACAGCCAAACTAGATAGTAAACTGTTAAGAATAAAATACTTTCTTAAATATACTGTGGCAACATTAACAAAAACTGGCATCATCAGCTTTTCCAGTTATAAGCTTAGATCTTTTAGACCTCTGTTTTTAACAGCCTTTCTTTCTTTCTTTTTTTTAGTCATTTACTAACAGCAACAAAAGTTGTAAAATGAAAATGTAAGTGCCAGTATTTTCCTCCTACAGACTCTTACCGGAATACCTTTAAAATGTTTAGAACAGCTGAAGTCGTTTCCTCTTCTGAAGACCAGGAAATCCCCACACTGGCAGTAACAGGGCAGACAGAACCTACAGTAGGAAGTTACTTGGGGGTCTTTCAAAGAAAGGCCTCCTAGTATTGTCACATTATTGCTCTTCTGATGTAAGTTGCAATCGGAATTGTAATGTACTTTGTGTACATGACGCTTTGCCCTCATTCTTGTTTGTGCCTTCAAAGCTACAGTATTTCTGACTTACGGAGTCCCTAAGGTGAACCTGTCATGAAGTTTTCTTGGCTAGATTTGTTCAGAGGTTCGTTTGCCATTGGTTTGCCTCTGAGGCTGGCAAAAAGTGACTGGCTCAAGATCACCCAGTTGGATTCCATAGCCAAGCAGAGATTCATACCCTGATCTCCAAGAGTTCTAGACAAACACTCAAACCACTACACTATGCTGGCTCTCCACCTTTTGTTCTGTGCATTCTGCTATGTTCACACCAGTGGCATGGGACATAGTGGTGTGGGTGGGAAAAGGACAATTATTCTTTTCTTTTGCCCAAAGGCACTTGTTGGCTCTCCACAGATGCTCTGCTCTGCAGAGGAGAAGAGGCTTGCAGCTAGTTGCTTCTGTGCCACTTCCCTTCCACAGTAGAAAGTGAGGATGAAAGACTTCCACATTTTTCTTCCTGCCATAGAGAAAGCAAATATTTCTGCACGGTTTCCAACCATCTCAAAGTGTTTTAGGAAATTATTCTGCACTATTTTTTTTTCTGCAAAGTGCACTGTTTCCAGATAGTCACAAGGTTTAATTGTGCATGGTCCTTCTCTTTTTGCACAAAAAAGCAGTCTTGCATAAAAAAAGGTAGCTTTACTTTTGGTCCTAGATTGCTTCCTTCCCTCCAAAAAATCTTGCACACAAAAAATGCAGCTATTGGGGAGGGTTCAAGATGGCTATTTTCTGTGCAAAATACTCAACATCTTACAAAAACCTCCTTCCATGTGGCTATCTGGAAATACAGTCCTCCCTCCACATTCACAGGTTTGACCTTTGCGAATTTGATTATTCACGAGGCAGGTGCTTGCTGCCTCCCCCCATTTTCCTCCGCCCACCCTTTGCATTCTTCACCTCAGGCTTGCCAGGCTTGTGTTTAAAATGGACGTTTTTCCTTTTGGGTGAACAAAGCCCCCTCCCACTGCTGAGGGCATGGCCTCTCTGCCCTGTGGTTGAACATTCTGCTGTGTATTGGGTGCTGATAGGTCAGGTGCTCCTTTCTCAAGATGGCTGCCAGAAGTAATTAGAACTCCAAAACTCCCCTCTTTTCTGTCTGAAGGAAAAGTACCGGTAAACCTTTTAGATGGTCTTTTTTCCTCCTCCCTGAAACACTGGGTACAGAGGCAAAGAAATGGGAGGGGGTAAGCTGGAGGGGAATGGAAGGGGAATCATGGATGGCAGTTATTTACGGTTTTTCCACTTTTGCAAGGGTTCTGTACCCCTAACCCTCATGAATGTGGAGAGGCTACTGTAGTGTGTTTTGCACAAATAATGTGATTTTTTTCACAATCCACAATCTTCACACAAAAGACTCACATGCATTTCCACATGGAGTAATTTTCCCAAACATTTCAGGATGTGTGAATACTGGGCAAAATTGTGCAAAATTTTTGCTACTCTGTTTTTAACTACCAGGAACTCCCCTGCCTGTGTGTGTGTGTGTGTGTGTGTGTGTGTGCAAGAAACAAATAACAAGATTTTAACTACAAAGATCTTAACTACTAGCTACTATCCTTTATTTCTCAAGTAACACTATTAAGAGAGGGTTCCCCCATTCTCTGACCCACACACTCCGGTGAGAGACCATAATTACTTAATGGACTTCTCCAACCTACAGCTCTCCAGAAGTGTGGAGCCTGACCTGGGGAATCTAAGACATCTCCAGACTGGCTCCACACTGGGAAAGATTTAGGTATAGTCACAGTACCTGCTGTCAAGCCAGTTCAATGAGCAACAGCTATACTTCATCGCCATACACACAACTACCTTTAACAGATGAGCTAGAATCCAATTTAATCTGGGCATAAAAATTTGTATGGTTGGACTTCTCATCTTCTTCCCATCTCATATCAAGCAACCCATTTTTTTGTTTTGAACCAGCATGATTACCTGACCATAAAACAGACAAACCTTGAAGTTTTCTACATTTCATGAACTTGACTGTGGTTAGTCATGGACTCCTCATGGCATGTGATATCGTGACATAAAACCTTTTATTTAAAAATTGACGACATGAAAGAATTTATTGTGATTCAAGTTTGTTGTTCACATTATTTTGGCTTCTCATGTGTTGATTATCAGGCCAGAACTGCCTTGTCAAACTTCTGAAGGGATAGTTATTAATCAGGTCAGCAAGTGAGTTCCACTTGGGCTCTGGAGGACCCTGAGGCCGGAGGCAGACCATAGGCTACATTCCCCCACCACTTACTGTCTTTCGCTAGTAGGTCCAGAGCCAAACTGCGGCACATGAGTTGTCATGTAATTCATTTCCCTGTCTATTTCACCTGGGGCTAGTAGGAACAACTTTCAACCAGAAAAGTGACAGTTAAACTACCTATCTTTCCTCCTGCAATGGTGACAGGCTGTTTCTTGTGCATGCATGCCCTTGCTCCATTGCAACACTATGACAGCTACGGCTTATCCCCATATCTCATTCTTCAGCTATTAAGGGAGAAAAGGAAGAAAGGGAGGTAGCAACATGGTTGGCACTCACGACAGTCCTCTGGGCTCTATCAAAAAGACAGGCAGAGGTATGGAGAGGAACCAGTGCTAGCTGATGCCCACTGGGGCTGGCATGGTGGCATACGAGGTCACCTCAGGTGGAACCAGAGATGGAGCCATCTACTACATCAGGTCTACTACCCAATCTTCTCCTTTAGATAGACTATGTTTTCCCTTTACACACTTCCACTGGTTTCCTTTCAGGTCCCTTTCCTTTTATTCTAATAATAATTAAGTTTTCCAAACAAGTCTCGTGTATCATGATTTTATTCTTTCTCCTCGCCCCTCCCTCTCTTTCTTTCTCTCTGTCACACACACACATACACTTTAAAAAAAGCACTGAGAAATACCTTTTTTATTGAAATTTCACAGAATTATTGCCAGTCAGAATACACAGAACAAGGGACTCAGTTTACAAAGTAGTTTATTTGATTGTAAACTAAAGCCACTTTCACAACAGTCAGTTTTGCATCCCAATCCCACAGTGTAGTTTCTATCTACATTGCCTAAAATGTACACCGATTTATTTTCAAGTGTCTCTGTACAGCTTCCTAGCATTTGCTCATTAGAACATTCTTAGGATCATATTTCTGCCTACACCCAGATCCTCTTGGTGGAGAACAAAGCCCAGCTTTTGAGAGGGGAGGGGAGGGGAGGGGAGGAGAGAGAATCATACCAAGTCAATGCCTAAATATTTTCATACCCAATTCCTATTGGATTATTCTGACTGGTAAACTAGAAAGACTGGCAAACAAACAAGATGGGAAACTTAATTAGTCCAAATTAATAGGTATGTTGAGTAATATTTAGATGAGATATGGCCTATGTATTTTTGCTGGAGCTACAGACATTTTAAAAAGAATAGCATATATTACCAGTCAATGTCTAGCCTTTTCTTTCTTTTTCTTTTTCTTTTTTTTAAACTTCAAAAATGCATTTTGACAAGACAAAATGAGCTAATGTGAGTGTTTGGTAAATTTTCAAGTTTCTGAAAAGCAAAGTGTAAATAGATGGAAGCTAGAATTAATAACAGGAAAAAGAGCACTGGAATAAGGTCTATTCAATTTACTTTAACCTACTTTATTCTCATAGTAAACTCCCATGCGGAGCAGGGGGAAGAATTTTCCAAAAGTGTGCACACTAGGGGAAGTGTGTATGTGTATACAGTAGCTGGTGGTAGGCTCATCGTTCAGGTAGTTATGTAGCCATTTAACCTACAGTGAGTGCCACAAACTGCTTAGACTGAGGAACCAGGTCAGAAATTCTAGATCCAGAAGCAAATTATATGGTTTCTCAGTTCACTGGATCCTGCTGGTTTCTAGTGCACCTGTTGGCCATTTATATGCACATATCACAGAGTTAAGGCCAGCAGTTCCCTCAGTTTGAAAACACCTTGGCCCTGCTGTTCCAATCTCAGAGAAGGAGCCCTGAAAAAGAGTGGAAGTTTTTTCAAAACCCTCCTCGGCATCACCACAACCTGCAAACACATTCATGCAGCACTCCATACACAGTGCCTGACATGTCCTATTTCAAAGTGATGCTGGCTGCAGCTTCAGCCTAATGCTTCTTCCACACCACTTCATTCTTCAAATCAGCTACTTCCTAGGAAAATTAATCTAACTAACTAGCTACAAGCAGGCCAATTTGAAGTTTTAAAAATGGTATCAAAGCAGCAGCTGATTAGGGCTGTGAACTGGTATGTATATGTCTGCTTCCACATAACAATTCACTGCACCTCTATCTATTTTCACATCACAAACGTTCACTAGTCACCAATCAGTCCAGCCTGGAAGTGAAGGTTTCAATTTGTTGTGTGCCTTCAAGTTAATTCTGACTTATGGACTTCCGGTGGAGGAGACGTGGCGTTTGGTCGGAACCCGCGGAGCTGCAGAGTTCTGAAGTCCCAGGGAGGTCGGAATCTCCAATTTAAAAACTATATTTGAAGGAGAAAAAGAACTCCTGGTAAGGGGATCTCAGAGGCGACTCGAGGGGGACCCGAGATCAGTCGTAAGTGTGCAGAAAAGTGGAGAGAGGGAATCTGTTCACGGAAAAGCTGACAGGATCGTAGAGCCGCCATTACCTCGCCGGGAAGCCTTTTAGGCTAAAGCCACGTACCACCACTAGATTCAGTAGTCCATTTGAACATCTGGACTAATTATAGAAAATAATTCCACTATTGGGGTAAGCGGATCCAGCGCTTTCTTTATTGAGAAGATTGGGCAAATAATAGACTCTAATCTTGGAGAAAGTGTAGGTTTGGGAAATTGTTTCCCAGACAAACACGTGAAGCAGCAAAAGTGTCCTTAGCAGCTTCTCAACTTTAAAATATTATTAATATTTCTTCATTATGATTTAGTTAAAATTGACTGAATGTTGCGCTTAAGAGATCAGGATTAATTATTAGAAATTAAATAGAAGATTCTATGAGTCACAGCAGAAAAGTGAAAACACGTCGGTACGGGATTTAAAACATGGAGGTTTGAAAGAGACTGAAAGAGATTGAAAGAAACTGAAATTGAAAGAGACGATAGTCTGTCCAGCCAATCTAGCAAATAAAAGAAGAGAGAGAAAGAGAGAGAGAGAAAGAGAGAGAAAATAAGAAGACATCAAACTGAATAGATTAAAAAGCAAAAGAAAAGAAATAAGGAAAAGGAAAGAAATAAAAGACTTGTGGGAAAGAGGAGCTGGGAGGTCAAAAGGATTAAATTGCTGTGGAAGTCGGGGCGACGACAGCCATAATATAGGTGGAAAGTTCAGCGGAAGAAACAAAGTTGCAAAGTTACAAAGGAAGGAATAAGAAAGAACAACGGATAAAGTTATAAAGGAATAAGAAAGAGCAATGGACAGATATAAAGACATTAAAGCTAAAGAAAGAAAGAATCTAAGTTTTAAGTTCAAGTAATAAGGAAAGGTAAGAAGGGCAAGACGGAAAGACGCTTGGAGAGAGAGGATAGAAAACAGCCTTAGAACAGCTTCAGAAGACATGCGAGGAAGAAGGAGGGAGGAAGAAAGAAGGTGGAAACACAACGAAGTGAGATTGTGGAAATAATAATAAGATAAGAAAATAGATATTGATAAGACATATTTGGTATTTTCAAATACGGTTTGATTGTCTGATTGTCTGATATTGTGTTGGTAACAGAGGGTGGAAAGTGAAGTAACAGTATTATCCTGTGTTATTGTATTATTGGGTATTATTGTGTGGGGGAAGTGCTGTTTAAAAAGAACATAGTGGCATTGGAAATTTGATTTGGTAACATAGGTTAATATTTGACTATATTGGTTATTATTTGAAATATCCGAGAACATTTGATAAAGGATTGGGGGTAGTGTTGAATAAGAATTAGGTAAATTAATAAATTAATAAATAATTTAATTTAAGGATATCAGCAGCAAATTAATGTAAGGTTGCCTCAGAGGAGATAGGGGAAAGATACTTTAAATAAGGGGGAAGGGGGGATATTATTATATATTTAAGTAAGAACTGAGGGTAGTGTAATTAATATAACATATTAACAGAGTAGATAAACTAGGTCCAAAATGATGGGAGCAGGGAAAAGAAAAGCAGCAGCTGGAGCCCAAACACAAATTCGAACATTACTACAACGAAGACCCTCTACAGAAATCAAGATGCCAACTACAGAGATAAGGAAATTACTGCTGGAAAGTCAAGGTGCGACCCAAAGTGGGGGAGTAGACATTACAGAAGAGATAAGAAGGCTAACTATGACATTCAAAAATGAAATGAGAGAAACAAGAACAGAAATGAAGCAAATGAGAGCTGAGATAAGAGCAGATGTGAAGAAAGAATTGGAGATGTTTAATAGTAAGCTGGATAACATAACAACAGAATTAAAATATGTGAACGAGAAGGTTAAAGAAATAGAAGAAAGGACAACAAGAGTGGAAGCGCAGTCAAGGAAAATGGAGGAAAAGACAGAAGATTTAGAGAAGACAACGTTACTAATAGACATAAAGAGCAGAAATAAGTCAATTAAGATAAGAGGATTACAGGAATTACCACAAGAAGACTTGTATGAGAGGCTAACACAACCACTGGCACAATTCATAGATTGGACACCAGAACAACTAGATCTGGAGACTGATAGGATCTTCAGGGTCAATTCAGCAGTAGCTAAAAGAAGGAATATGCCACGAGATATTGTGATTTACTTTCTACGTGAGAGAGTGAAAGACTTGGTCCTTCATCAAAGCTACACGAAAAAATTGGTAGTAAATGGAAGTGAATTAAAGATTTTTAAATATGTGCATCCAACTTTGTTAAAAAAACGAAGAGAATACAGTTTTGTGACACAATCTTTAAGAAATCAAGGGATACGGTACACATGGGAAAGGACCGAAGGGATCTCCTTCACGTGGAAACAGAGAAAATTTGTATTAAATACTATTACGAAAGCAAAGGAATTTTGGAAAAAGTACAAAGAAGAATTCAATAAAATGGACGAAGAAACACAAGAACAAGAGGAAGAAATCATTAAGGATAACTTGCAATCTCCACAGGAAACAGGAGAAATAAAAGGGAAACAGAAGGAAAGACAGGGGTCCATAGACCAAAAGCAGAAAGAAGAAACAGAAGGTGAACAAGAGAAGGAGATTGAAGAAGAAGAAAAAGAAGGAGGAGGAGAATTAAATTCTATAGACCCAGAAATAGAAGAAGAAACAGAAGAAATTGAAGAGTAAATATTCAAATTATAAGCTAGAAAATGAAATTGAGAATACTGTCCTGGAATGTTCGAGGAATAAATTCCCCATACAAAAGAAAATGCATATTTCATCAGCTAGAAAAATTAAATTTAGACATAGTTGCGATACAAGAAACACACATTAAAAATAAGGATTTAAAATATGTTAAAAACCCTAAATTAGGACAGTCATTCTCTTCATCAATAGATAAAAAGAAGAAAGGAGTAACCATATATGTAAGTAATAAGTATGAAGCAAAACAGGTTCTTAGTGATGAAGCGGGGCACTGGATAGTAGTTGAAGTAACTGTAAGAGATTTAAAATTAATTGTAGTAGGAGTGTATGGACCCTTAGAGAATAAAAGTAGATTTTATTCAAGGTTGTTAGAAAGATTGTTATATTTAGAGGTTGATAATCATAAGATGATCATTATGGGGGATTGGAATGGGGTAATAAACCCACTCCTAAATAGGTCAA